>PVKS010006586.1:0-77627 GCA_004027875.1 Aplodontia rufa | reverse complement strand
TTTTTTTTTTTTTTCTTTTAAATAGACAGGGACAGTGAGAGAGACAGAGAAAGAGAGAAACAACTTTATTTAGTTTTTCACATGGCCTTTGTTGCTCCAACACTTAGTTGTACACATGGTGCTGGGTTTTGAACCTGGGTCCTTGTGCTTGCCAGGCAAGGGCCAAAACCGCTGAGCCACCGCTCCAGCCCCAAAATCACAAATTCTTAAGGAAGGAGCTGTTTTAATTTGGTGACATCTAAATCAAGCAATTCTGCTCAACAAAGGACACTGACAGTTAAGGGGTAGATGACAGATTGAAAGAAAGTATTGAGAACATCTAAAACTGACGGGAAGCTAATGTGGTTTTTTACTGTCATTTGTGTTTCAGTAGCGGGGATTGAACCCAGGGATGCTTCGCCGCTGAACTACATTCCTAGCACTTTGCATTTTATTTTAATTTTGAGGCAGGCTGTCATTAACTTGTCTAGGTTGGCTTTGATCTTGAGATCCTCCTGCCTCAGCCTCCTGAGCCTCTGGGATTATAGGTGTACACCACCACCCCCTGCAAATACATATCCCAGGAGTGGCTTCACATCGCTGTGAGTAGACGGACTCTCAAATCCTTTGCTCCACAAAGGATCACCCTGCTTTGGCTCAGCAAAGCTTTTGCTTAAGGTTAAGTTGCTTCCCGCCTGCATCCAGCGGGAAGAATGCACATCGCCTTCCTGGGAGCAGGACAGCTCCAGAGCTCCCGTGATTCTGTCTGAAGTCACCAGAGCAACTTTGTCACTGTTCCATTTCTCCTTCTGCCTGACTCTGCTTCCCTCACGGGTATCAGTCCATTGATATCACCCCAGCCCCTCAACAGACTCTGCCTGCAAACCTCGGACTGGCATCTGCTTCCCAGAGAAGCCAACCTGGAGCAGTCGATGCCCGAAGCGATCTTAGGAAGCAAACTGAATCTGAAGCTGGATCACTTGCCAATGGGCCGGCAGTGGAGAGCCCGTCTGTCTGCCACTGGCCGGCTGTGGAGTTCCGGTAGCTCTGGTTGTGGTGCGATTGTTAGGGTTTTCACTGATGAAGAGGAGTTAGCCGATGGGTGTAGTAGGTCAGGTGTTGCAGAGTTTTAGACTTTGGAATGGGGAAGCTTTTGCTGGGGGTCATCAGGGTGCTGGAGAAAGACAATGAATAGTCAGCGTGCACCCTACCAAACCAACACACCGACGCGAAGCGTGGTCAAATAGTCACTTGATGCTGTCTGGATCAGGAAAAGGGACCTCAGTGAGGCAGAATGTCTCATATTTAGAATGTCAGCTCCTTGTGGGCCGATGTGTTAAGATTCTCAGAATAGCGTCTGACAGTTGTTTCACTCCCTGGTACCAAAAATAAATAAATGAAAAAGACAAGAAGAGGATCTGATGAAACAGTAAATGCCAACACGGGGCGTGCGTCTTCTAGGGAGTGCTTGTACCGATCAGTAAGTAACTAAATATCTTCTGCTCGTCATCTCGTCTGATTCTTACAAACACCCTCTGAGGCAGGCATTACGAAAATGTTCAGGGCTAGAGCGGTGGCTCGGCGGTTGGAGTGCTTGCCCGGCACGCACAAGTACACGGGTTCAAACCCCAGCAACCCATGTATGCAGCTGAGTGTCAGAGCAACGAAAGCCAAGTGAAAAACTCAAAAATTCTCTCTCTCTCTCTCTCTCACTGTCCTTCTCTCTTTAAAAAAAATTGATTCCCTCTCTCATTGTCCTCCTGTCTTTAAAAATAAAAAAAAGAAGTTGAGCTGCCCAAAGTCAGGTAGCTGATAAGAAATTATGCTGAAAATAAAATCCAAACTGTCTCTCTCTGGAGTCAGAGCTCTGTATCTTTTTGGAGGAGGGCACTGGGGATTGAACCCAGAAGCACTTAATCACAGAGCCCCCACATCCCCAGCCCTTTTTATTTTTTTATTATTTTGAGACAGAGTCGCACACTAAGTTGCCAAGACTGGCTTTGAATTTATGATCCTCCTGCCTCAGCCTCCCAAATCACTGGGATTACAGGTGTGTGCCACTGTGCCTAGCTAGAGTCAGAGCTCGAAATAAAACTTAAGGCTCTTAATTAATTAAGCCAGGTATGGTGGCACATGCCTGTAATCCCAGTGACTTGGGAGGCTGAGGCAGGAGGATTCCAAGTTCAAAACCAGCCTCAGCAACGTAGCAAGGCCCTCACTAAGTTAGTGAGACCCTATCTGAAATTAAAAAGGGCTGGGGATGTGGCTCAGTGGTTAAACGTCACTTGGTTCAATCCCTGGTACCAAATGAATAGAATAAAATAAAGGCTTAAAAAGCCAACATCTTCTACGTTCCAGGCACTGTTCTAGAAGCCTCATACGCTGGCTACCCTGAAACACATCCATGCTGGAAATATTCCTGTTCTGATCACACCATGCCTGTGTTTTAGACCGGGAAAGAAAGGCACAGAGAGATCAAGCAATTGGCCTAAAGTCACATGTAAGCACAAGGCTGGATCGGAGTCCCACCCACCTAGATCCAGTCTCCGGGCTCTTCACCGATGCCGAGTGACTCTCTGATCACTTGGCTACAGCACTGTGCCAATGGAGGGGGCAAAGCTGATGACCAGCACTTCAGCTGATCCTGCCTATTTAGTGAAATGATGCAGACAGCTGAACACCTGGTTTCCCACTAACCGGCTGGGTGAACCTCTCTCCTGTAAGCCTCAACTTCCTGGTCTGTAACTTGGGAATAATAATAGGATCCATTTTGCAATTTTAAGGAGTAAATGAGGCGATATATATAAAGTTCCTGGCATGGATCAGGACACTTTCATAACCTCTTTTTACCTCCATCACATTAGTGTAGCTCAGGGGTCTTGACTCACGGGTGTCAAGGTCCTTTAGCAATCTAGGAAGGTGATGAAACTGTTCTCAGGGTAATGATCATAAATACAAACAATAGGATGTGTAAGATTATAAGGGAAGCCAAATAGAGTGAAATATCATTATCAAAACATTTTTCTTTTTAAAGAGAGAGGGACAGAGAAAGAGAGAAAGAGAGAATCAGTTTTATTTAGTTTTTCATGTGGCTTTCATTGCTCTGAGACTTTGTTGCATATGTGGTGCTGGGGTTTGAACTCACATCCTTGTGCATGCCAGGCAAGTGCGGTAACCACTGAGCCACCACTCTAGCCCCCCTTATGTACTTATTAATGCATGAAATAATAAGGCTGAGTGTCAGGTCCTTTAGCTACAGTATATTCAAAGAACTGACGAAGGAAAGACATTTGGGGATATCTACAGTACCAGTTATGTGACATGAACCATTAGAGGTTCGTATGGGTGACAGTGGCTGGTCCTGCTGCCTACTGGGTTTTGTTGCTCATATTCACAGCAAAGGGAAATGCCTAATTTCAGTAAGAAGTTCATACGTTTTAAAAATGTGATTTCCCCCCCATCCAAGCTCACAGAGCCCCAGGTTAAAACCAGCCGGTTCAGGGGAAGGCAATGCAGAGGGAACTCTCGAATTGGCCTGATGGCTGGGTTCGGTTCCAGCAGGAGTGGGCCTCTCCAGGGATGGTTCTGGATGTCGATTACTTGGCTCTGTTTGGAGAGAAGTTGCACATCTCAAAATCACTGTGCCCCAAACCAAATTCTTGATCTTGGCCCCACCAAAAGCCTTCCTTGGCTCCGTGGATACAGCTTCCTCTTCCAGCCGCCCAGCGAAAACCTTGGAGTTTCACAAAGAGTCTCACCCCACACTAATCCATCCGGAAATCCTACTAGTCTGCTTTTAGAATAAATCTAAATCTGCCACCACTCACCACCCCCACCACTCCCTACCTGCTCTGAGCCACCGTCACCCAACACAGGGTAACTGCAGGACCTCCCCACCTCCACCTCTCTCCCCCAAGTTCGTTCTCAACACGGCTGGAAGAGCATCCCTTTTTTGAGGGGAGGGTAGATGGGTACTAGGAATTGAACCCAGGGAGGCTTTACCACTACATACATCCCTGGCCCTTATTTATTTATGTATTTATTTATTTATTTATTTGACCAGCTGAGTTGCTTAGGGCCTCGCTAAGTTGCTGAAGTTGGCCTCAAACTTGCGATCCTCCTGCCTCAGCCTTCTGAGCTGCTGGAATTATAGGAGTAATCTCAACTGAGGTTCCCTTTTCTGCGTGCAGACTCTGTACTTCTTCTGATCCAGGCATACCAGTCTCCTTGCTATTCCTCAACCACCTCGGGCAAGCTTCTCTGCCTTGGGGCCTTTGCACTGATGGAAGTATTCTCTTTCACATTAATCTTCCCTCCAGTATCAGCATCCCTGATTCTCACATCTCTTTGAAGTCTTCAGGAGGATGTCACCTCCCCGCAGAGGTCCACTCTGATTACCCTATTTAATTGTATACCCAGGTCTAATTCTCATTTGTCCTTAGCATATAAGGCACTCTAAAGGGTTATATAATAGACTTAATGGTGATGTTTATTATTATTATTATTTTTGTTTTTGTCTCCATCATTCCATCCACATCCAACTTGAATATAAGCTCCATTCAAAAAAGGAATCTTTGGCTGGAGTGGAGGTTGTGGTGCTTGCCTGGCATGCGCGAGCGCGCGTGTTCAAACCCCAGCACCATGTATACAACGAAGTGTCCCAGGAATGAAAGTTACAAGAAAAACTAAATAAAAATTGCCTCTCTCTCTCACTGTCCCCTCTTTCTTTAGGAAAAAAAAAGAATATTTTGCTCACTACTATATTTCTAGCACCTAGAACAACAGATAGCGCAGTTAGGTGCTCAGTAAATTAAGTCAACAAATGCAGCCTGATTGGGAGAGACTGCGTGTCACAGTGAGACAGCTCTGACCCAAAAGCAAGAACCCGGGTGGAGCGGCAGCTCAGTGGTTCTAGCGCTTGCCTCACATGCGCTAGGAACTGAGTTCAAACCCCAGCACCACATACACAACGAAGCGTTGGAGCAATGAAGGCCACATGAAAAACTAAATAAAATTGATTGATTCTCTCTCTCTCACACACTCACTGTCCCTCTCTCTTAAAAAAAAAAAAAAAAAAAACAACAACAAAAAACAGAAGCGAGAACCCAACTCTGTTCACAGCTTTGCCACCCACAAGCTGTGCTTGCTGGAACAACTCACTGCACCTCTCTGAGCCTGCGTTTCCTGGCCTCTAACACAGAAGTCACAAAACGTACCTCACAATGTTGCCAGGGCTCAGTGAGCCGGCTGTAAAGGGCCTGGCCGTTTGCAGGTGTTTCATAAATGTGAGCTCCTGGTCTCCTTTTGATCTGGAGTACGTAACTTCCTCCTGCTGGCATGGGGTCCCTGGAACTCCCATAAAAGGGCAGGGCTTGTGTTCTCTCCCTGTCCTCTTCTCAAAAGGCTCAGAATAGAACCGAAGCCTCCTGGCTCCACTGGGCGCTGCAGCCAACGGACCACACGACCACTTTTTCCTGTCTACTACTTTCCTTTGAGGTGGAAAGCAGTCGTTGGAATAACTTAGCCCAGGGGCAGGGAAAGGAAAAAACGGCAAATATTGTTTTAAAAGGGAGTTGTACAAGCACACGCAGGAAAACCCCATCGAGGGGCGCAAATGCTGATTCAAAGGAGGAGGAAATATGAAATTGACAGTTTTCCAGGCCTTCTCTGGTCCTGAATTTCCTCTCTTCCACCACACATTTTTCTCACCCACGAAATGGGCATTAAAAAAAAAAAGATGAGAGGTTAAAAAAATAGACCACGTAGAAAAGAGGGGGAACGGGAGGAGCTGTTCAGCAACAGTCTAAACGCTACTCCCGATCTCGCCCCTCCAGTTCCCCCAGTAATGATGGGGGAGCAGGGGGAGCAGGGCCGACGTCTCCCCGGGGAAGGAGAGTGAATTCTGGGCTACTAATGGGGAACGCTGTCCAGGGCCGCTTTGATCGCTTGCCCAATCCAGGGCTGGAGACCGGGACTCCAAGGGGAACCGTCCTTCACAGCTGTCCTCGCACCAGGGCTGTGCCCCCACAGCCAGGCGGCCCTCCTGACCCGTCCAGCCTGCGCCCAGCTCCTGTGCCCGTGTCCTCAGCCCCCAGGACTCCTGCCTCCCCTTCTGTCCCCACCCCAAACGGAGCTGAGCTGGCGGCTGCAAATGAGTAAGTGCTAACCAGCCTGCACACTGGTCTTTGTTGAGGGTTTGTTTTTGCCAAGCGGCTTGGTGGAGAAGATTGCATTTCTCAGTTATTTTTAAACCTGGATTTCTGGAATTTGATTTGGAAAAAAACCAAAACAAAATAGAAAGTCAAGTCATGGGAGGCTGGTGGCTCTGGGCCTCCCCTGGAGGAGGCTGGATACTCCCTCGGGCTGCTGGGAGCCCAGGGAGGTCAGGCCATCAGAGGACAGGGGAGCAGAGGGTTAGAGTCCCTTGTGCACAGCATCCTGCTGCCCATCCCAGGAGGAAACACAGTGTCTCTAGGAGGCCTCTCCTCCGGCGCTTGTGCTTGCTGAGTGGCAGGCAGTGGGCTTGCTGTGTGGCCGTCCAGCCATTCTCCCTCTCCGGGCATGTGGGGCTCATGACTTAAACACAGAAACTGACTGTTGCCACACTTTTACCGTATGGGCCTTGATAGGGAAAGACTCAAAGTTGGTTTTGGGGCTCTGACCTAGAAGAGAAGAATCCAGAAAGACTCCACAAAGCCACGAGAATGACTAGGAGTTAGCAGGGCTCAGCCAGAGAGGACTGTGGGTAGGAGAGGGGAGGGGACAAGAAAACAGGAGCTTTGAAGACAGGCTTGACTTCCTGTTCCTGCTCCATCTCTGACCGGCTAAGCTGCTTTGCCTGTCCGCTCCGCACCTCAGTCTCCTCATCTGTAAAATGGGCACCATGATATTCATCCTTCACTCACGAAGGCAAACGTTTATTGAGCCCGTGTTGGGTGCCAGGTGCTGTTCTAAGCATCTCACCCCTTCTTGATTCAAGGGATCATCTTCAGAGAAGATAAAATTATAACGCTGATACAGATGCTTCTTAAACGAACTCGCATCGAAGGCATTGTGAAGCCCGTTAAGTAATGAAGGAACCAGTGAGATGCGAGGTCTGGGTTAAGGAGAGATCAAAATACCCCACAATCATAGTCAGCTGAGGAACAATGACACCAACACGCGAACAGGTGCTCGAGTGCGGCCGTCAGCGTCCGCAGGACAGTGGTCAACTGGGTCTGGCCGGACGCAATTTGCATTTCTACAGACAAGAATCATTTGTCAGCTTTTTTCTTTTCTTTTTTAAAGAGAGAGGGACAATGAGAGAGAGAGAGAGAGGGAATCAATTTTATTTAGTTTTTCATGTGGCTTTCATTGCTCTGAATCTTCGTTGTGTGTGTGGTGCTGGGATTCGAACCCACGTCCTCGCTCATGCCAGGCAAGCGCTGTAACCGCTGAGCCACCGCTCCAGCCCCCGTTTGTCATTTTTCTATAACCTAAGGCAGAGAATGGCAGCTAACAACACCCACTAAAAGTCAACGTCTTTCAAATTTGCCCCTGAGGTCCCTCTAACCCATGATTGCGATCATCTGAAAGATGAGTTGCTCTTTTTTTTCTTTCTTTCTTTTTTTTCAGAGATAGAGGGAGAGAGTGAGAGGAGAGGAAAAAGAGAATCAACTTTATTTTTCATCTGGCCTTTGTTTCTCCAACACTTAGCTGTGTACGTGGTGCTGGGGTTTGAATCGGGCTCCTCGCCCGTGACAGGCAGGTGCGCCAACCACTGAGCCACCACTCTAGCCCCTTTCATTTCCTTTTTCTTCTTTCTTTTTCCAGTACTAGGGATTGAACCCTGGAGTACTCTACCACTGAGCCACATCCCCAGCCCTTGTGGTTTTTTATTTTGAGACAGGGTCTCGCTAAGTTGCTGAGGCTGGCTTTGAACTTGCGATCGTCCTGACTTAGCTTCCTGAGCCACTGGGGTTACAGATGTGCACCACCGTGACTAGCTGCTTTTTGGTTTTGGGTCTAGAGTTTGGACTCGGGGCCTTGCTACTTAACACAGAGCTGTACCGCCAGCCAAGCGCATACCATTTTTCTTGGTTTTGTTTTGCAGTGCTGGGGATTGAACCCAGGGCCTCAAACATGCCAGGCGAGTGCTATACCACTGGGCCCCATCTCCAGTCCTGCCTTAAGTTTTTTTCTTTTTTGAACGGGGAATAAAAGGAGCAGGATTTATTTAGGAAGAAGAGCAGACTCTGCAAGGTGGAGGTGCACCCAGAAGCAGGACACCCTGTTTGTTTAAGAGAGAGAGGGATAGTGAGAGAGAGAGAATCAATTTTTGTTTAGTTTTTTCATGTGACTTTCTTTGCTCAGACACTTCAGTGTGTACATGGTGCTGGGGTCCTCATGCATGCCAGGCAAGCTCTGTAACTACTGAGCCACCACTCCAGCCCCCGCCTTACAGTTTTAAACAACCACAAAATTAACTTTTGTCTGAAAGTGTTCATGAGGGATCTCCCGTTGGAATTTCTAATACCTCTAGTATTATTCCAAGGTTAAGAAACCCAGTTCAAGCCAAGCACAGTGGCAACTCAGAGGGCTGAGGCAGGAGGATCTCAAGTTCCTTAGCAATTTAGCAAGGCCCTAAGCAACTTACAAAGACCCTGTCTCGAAATAAAATATAAAAAGGCTGGGGATGTGGCTCAGTGGTTAAGTGCCCCTTGGGTTCAATCCCTGGTACCAGAGACGGGGAGAAGAAACGCAGTTCAAGAAACTTCTATTCACCGTATTTTTTTCATGTGTTGTAGAAATTGAGTGAATTTCTCTCTTTCTGAAGTCCCCTCAAATCCTAATGCTCCTGGCCAGCCAGGAAATCACCTTCCTTAGCACCTGTAAGCCAGGATCCAAACAGCAGTTGGTTGATATTCATTCCTGTAAACCGTCTCCTCACACCTGATTTAATGAACATCATGTTCAAATGCAGCATCTCCAGGTGAGGACAAAGCTGCAATCTATCCATCCTGGTAAGAAGGAGGACATAATTGTAGTGAACTTATGCAAACAACTATTATAAAAAGTTAAAAAAAAAAAAGCCTGGCGTGGTGGAGTACGGCTATAATCCCAACCAGGCAGGAGGCTGAGACAGGAGGATCGCAAGTTCAAAGCCAGCCTCAGCAACTTGGCGAGGCCCTGAGCAACTTAGGGAGACCCCGTCTCAATAAAAAGGGCTGGGATGGGAGCTGGAGCTGTGTCAGAGATGTTGGAGCAACAAAGGCCACATGAAAAACTAAATACAATTGATTCTCTCTTTTTCTCTCTCCTCACTGTCCCTCTCTCTCTGGAAAAACAAAAACAAAAACACAATAAAGGACTGGGATGTGACTCATTGGTTAAGTGTCCCAAGTTTAATCCTTGGTACAAAAAAAAATAAAGTTCATAAGCGTTTCAGGGTTCTGGAAAATCAGTGAGAATCAGATATCCTTTTAAAATGGTTTATTTCAGTGTACAAAAGCAGTATCTATTAAATTGCTATGGATTGCAGATGGTTTGAGAGACAAAGGACTTCCTTATAAATTTGGAAAATAGAACATTAAAACATCTCAACAGTATTCCAAACAAAAAGCTACAATAAAACTTCCCTCCTGAGTTCATTCAGTCCTATGTAATTAATTCTCATCCATCTGACTTTGAGTTAGAAGCTCACAGAACCCATCTGCCTCTAGCTTAGAAGAATCCTGGGAACCCTGAGTCACTCCGCTGGTACAGTCTGAGAGTTCTCTGAGTTCTCTGACGTCAGTTCAGCATGGAAATGTCAGTGGTTTGAAGTATCTGGTGGAGTCCTTTCCCTGGAGGCTCTGTGACCAATATACTTGGCCTCCAGCACCAACAGGTCTGTGGCTTAGTGCAGGAAGCCTCAGAGACCATGTAGATGACAGGGTCTTAATACACATCTGGCTATTTATTTATTCATTTATTTATCTGAGACAAAGTCTTGCTATGTTGCTTAGACTGGCCTCAAACTCCTGGACTCAAGCAATCTTCCTGTCTCAGCCTCCAGAACAGCTAGGGTGACAGGCCACCAATCCTGGCTTCGTGCTTAACTTACTATTGGTTTCTTCAAAATGTGAACAGTCTAAGCCAGATGGTGGCACATGCCTGTAATCCCAGCAACTTGGGAGACCGAGGCAGGAGGATCACAAGTTCTAAGCCACCAGCCTCAGCAACATAGGCCCTAAGCAACTTAGTGAGACCCTGTCTCCAAATAAAAAACAAAAGGGGCTGGAGATGTGGCTCAGTGGTTAAGCACCCCCAGGTTCAATCCCTGGTATGGAAATAATAATAATAATAATATAATGAAATGAGAAAGGCCTAATGAGTGTTCATAATAGGAATCATGGAAGTGATAAGGAAATCTGGCTGATTTTGTGGCATACAAAACAAAGAGAGTAAAACCATTCCAAAAAGAATAGCATTTAGATAAACTATATCTAAAGATGACAGTGAAGTCTATTTACAAAAAAGTCAGTAAAAATTATACCTAATTCATAAAAATGGAGGAGCATAATTTGTGCAGAGGAAAAAAACTCTTGAGATAGGCAAGCAACTCTTGAGGATTATAATTACTATTATTTTTTTAGAGAAAGAGAAAAACAACTTTATTTAGTTTTTCACATGGCCTTAATTGCTCCAACACTTAGTTGTCTATGTGGTGCTGGAATTTGAACCTGGGTCCTTGTGCTTGCCAGGCAAGCGCCCAAACCGCTGAGCCACCGCTCCAGCCCCAAGGTTTATTATTTTTAAAATGAGAATACCAGAGGCTGGAGAGGTGGCACAGTGGTTGCAGGGCTTGCCTGGTATGCACAAGGTCACGAGTTCAAACCCTAGCACCACATACACAACAAAGTGCTGGAGCAACGGGAGTCACATGAGAAACTAAATAAAGATTATTTAAAAAAAATAAAATGAGAATACCAAGTAAAAACATTCAGTAAATCTGGAGTAGGATCTAGACATCTTACAGACACCCACAGACCTTAGTTCCACAGTGAGTCTTACATGTTTCCCACCTGAGACCCGTTGACCTTGACCATGGTAGATTCAAATTAAAGGTGGCATCAGGCGTGGTGGTGCATGCCTGTAACCCCAGCGACTCAGGAGCAGAGGCAAGTTTGAGGTCAGCCTTGGCAACTTAGAGACCCTGTCTCAAAATAAATTTTTTTTCAATTTTTATTGAGTTTTTCACGTGGCTTTCGGTGCTGTAACACTTAGTTGTGTACAAGGGTGCTGGGGTTCGAACCTGCGTACTCATGCATGCTGGGCAAGCGCTGTAACCACCGAGCCACCGCTCCAGCCCCTCAAAATAAATTTTTAAAAATGACCAGTGGTGTAATAACTGAACTTGTGACTAAGAACACAACACCATTGTTGCCATCACCATCGAACGAAGCACCGCCAGTACTAAAAGTGTGGAAACCATTTCCTTAGGGCTCTGCTTCAGAGGAGAACTAGCTCATGAGTGTTCTCCTTGGAGGTAAAAACATACTGTGGGTAACAGGGGCATTGTCTTGGGAACTTCCCATCAAGCATGTGATTTTAAAATACTTACACGAATAACATTTTTTTCCTACATGAATTTAATCCAGAGATGGCTGAGCATATCCTTGCCTTGACAACTCTTCCCATCCAAGCATAATTATTTCTGGCATCTCTTTTTATTTTATTTATTTTTATTTATTTATTTTTAAAAAGAGAGAGGGACAGTGAGAGAGAGAGAGAGAGAGAGAGAGAATTAAATTTATTTAGTTTTTCATTGTGGCTTTCGTTGCTCAGGCACTTGGCTGTGTACGTGGTGCTGGGATTTGAACCCGGGAACTTGTGCATGCCAGGCAAGCACCACAACTGCTAAGCCTCCACTCCAGCCCCTCTTTTTATTTTATTTATTTATTTTATTTTTTAAAGAGAGAGAGGGAGAGTGAGAAAGAAAAAAGAAAAAGAAAGAGAATCAACTTTTATTTTTTTTTAAATCTGGTCTTTGTTTCTATGACAATTAGGTGTGTATGTGGCACGGACTCAAACCAGGGTCCTCGCACATGCCAGGCATGTGCCAGCCCCTGGCATCTCTTTTTAGAAAGAAGAACACATTGTTGTGATCTTCCAGGGATCCTCTGGGAAATCTCAAAGATAGTATTAGGCATAGAAGATGTCTTGAAAGATTTATTATTTACTTATTTATTTAACATCCCTAGAACCACAAACACAGAAAAAAGAAACCACCAGAAAATAACAAAATTATAAGGAACATTCATTCTTTCACATGGGAGAAATTTGAGTTCTTTTTCCCCTTAAATATTCAAGGCTGTAATAAAATCAAAATAAATTACAGAAATCAAGACATGGAGTCTTTGCCAACTATATGATTACACAGAAAATAGAACAAACGTTCATATTGTAGGTGGAAGCATTCGTCAATAGACGGAGAAAGCAAGCCCATGAGAGTGGAGCAAACTTTGCATAAACTTTAAAACATGCCAAAGCTTCTTTTCAGACTCAGGCGTGACAAAAGAGGGCGAGTAAAACCTGCTTTCCAAAGTCTATTCATTATTTTTTTCCTAAGAGAGAAGGACAGTGAGAGAGCCACCGCGCCAGTCCCGGTCTGTCTGTTGTTAAGGTCCTTTCAACTAAACGTTGGAGAAACGAAAACCAGTTGGAAAAATAGTAAATAAAAATTGATTCTATCTTTCTCTCTTTCATGGTCCCTCTCTCTTTAAAAAAAGAAAGAAAGAAATGACGTCATCACCATCACCACCACTACCGTCATCATCAAATGCTTGAGAAGCTCTGGTCTACATGATTCCACTGCCATTATTGTCTCTGTAATCCCAACCACTCATGTTAGTTTTTATTTTTAACCAGAGTTCTACTTTTTGCTGAAGTGACTACTGTTTCGCAGATCAAACTGGAGTGTGGGGAGACAGCTGATCAGGGATTGAGTAGCGATGCTCACAGTACAACTTTCTTCAATCACACATCTCTTTCATACCTTTTAAAATATATTCATTGGGGAGATGGAGCGATGGCTCAGTGGTTATGGCGCTTGCCTGGCATGCACGAGGACACGGGTTCAAACCCCAGCAGCAGGTACACAACGAAGTGTCAGAGCAACAAAGCCCACATGAAAAATTAAATAAAATTGATTCTCTCTCTCTCTTAAAAAAATGCTCGTTAACACAACCTAAAATGAAGCCTTTATGCATTGAATCTCAGCAGAAGTATGGAAACGTATGCTTAACAAACACAATGTTTTAGTATTCTATCCTACTTAGAAAGATGGAAATTATCAGGTGCAAGAAATTATTTAGGTATCAATGATTGTTGATTAAAAAAGTCAATTTAGTATTTGTTAGGGTTTCTTTTTTTCTTTTCTTTCCTTTATTTGCAGTGCTAGGGATTGAACCCAGGACCTCATGCATGCTAGATAAGTGTCCTACCTCTAAGCCACACCGCAGCCCACAGTTGGACGGTTTAAGTCATCTCAAATCTTGGGAATTGTTTTTCAGCTAACATACATGATACTGTAATTACTGTTTAAGTTCATCAGGACAGACAGAGACTGGAGCAGTGGCTCAGCAATCGGAGCACTTGTCTGGCACATGTGAGGACCTGGCTTCAAACCCTCTTACTCTCTCTTTTAAAAAAAAGGGCTGGAGCGGTGGCTCGGAGGTTACGCGCTTGCCCAGCATGCGTGACGATACGAGTTCAAACCCCAGCACCCACGTACACAATGAGGTGTCAGAGCAACGAAGGTCACATGAAAACTAAATTAAAATTGATTCTGTCTTTCTCTTTCTCACTGTCCCTCTCTCTTTAAAAAAAAAAAAAATGCTTATCAGGACTGTGGAGCTGAGTGGTAGAGCACGTTCCTAGCATGTCCCAGGTTCTGGGTTCCATCCCAACTTACTGCTTGTCAGAGTAGTGATTCAATTTAGTTCAATATAAATTTACATTTCTTCATTATTGTAAACGTTACATCTGAGCAACATTTAGCTTATTTGATTGGTAAACCTGAATACGTTCAGGAAAAACAAATAGAATAAAATATCACTGGCATTATATGCAACACAGACAAGTCGGAAAAGATACAGTTTTCATTTACCACTGATCTACCTTAATCATGTGAACTTGCTCAGTTGCCATGACAGCAATACTTTTCCTTCTAGCACATTTAGAGTTTTAGAAATTCAACGTCCTCATTTTCTTGGGAAGTATTTATGAGCACTTTTTAAAAATTCTTCAAGTGATTCCTTTTTTTTTTTTAATCAATTTTATTTAGTTTTTCCATGTGGATTTCGCTGCTCCAATACTTTGTTGTGCATGTAGCGCTGGAGTTCAAACCCATGCACTCACACATGGCAGGCAAGCGCCCTAACCGCTGAGCCACTGCTCCAGCCCCCATGTGATCTTTAAAGAGCTCCTTTTTAAAAGAAACTTCACAATCAGGGCTGGGGTTGCAGCTCCTTGGTAGAGCACTTGTCTAGCATGCATGAGACCCTGCATTCAAATCCCCAGTTCTATAAAAAAATTGAAATAATAAAAGGAAATTTTATAATCAAATTTATTAATATCCTCTGAAGACAGGGAACAAGAGGTCTTTCTATAGATGCAAAAAAAAAAAAAACCCTATGGCAAGTTCAGTCAAGGATCAAAAACAAAAAAGTCAGCGTGCAGATATTAAGGAGATATTCTTCTTCCTGGTGGGCATGAAATTCTCGATTGATTTGAGTGCAGATAGTCAAGACGGAGGAAGCACAATCTCTGCCTCTCTCCACAGAGGACAGCTCTCTATCATCCTTTAATCCGTTGGCAGAGATCACTCAGTGTTCTGACCATAATAATAAAATCCCAGTCATTGATGCCGCTGGCAGGGAATAACTTAGTGACGGTAAACAAACCAGACACAAAAAGGAGTAGGGTCGGCAAGGCAAAGGTCCACGGCTACTCACTTCGCCCTGAGAGTCGAGAAAAGGCACACGCGGGCTGATGGCACAAGTGGTGGCCCTGCCTCCCTGGGCTGGATCTCCTGGATGCCTTGGCAGGACCTCCACTCGGTTAAAGGTAAGATCCGAAAAAGGTAGGATTAGGACTCTCACACAGCATGGTCAAAAGACTCAGCTGAAGGGCTGGAGCTGTGGCTCAGCAGTTACAGCGCTTGCCTGGCATGCGTGAGGATACGGTTCAAACCCCAGCACCACGTACACAACCAAGTCTTGAAGCAACGAAAGCCACATGAAAAACAAAAAAACAAAAAAAAGAAAAGAAAAGACTGCTTGCTGAAGTGCCAAGCAGGGAGGGAACCAGTATATTGCTACAACTGGTTAAAAGACACAAAGCGGGCTGGAGCGGTGGCTCAGTGGTTAGGCACTTGCCTGGCATGTGCGAGGACGCGGGTATGAACCCCAGCACCATGTACACAATGAAGTGTTGGAGCAATAAAAGCCAAATGAAAAAAATTAAATAAAGTTAATTCACTCTCCTCTCTCTCACCATCCCTCTCTCTCTAAAAGTAAAAATAAAAATAAAAAATCAGTGGGGTTCATTTGGACATATTCAAACATGGCTTTCTCTTGTGATGCTGGGCACTAGGGCAAGTCAGTGTTATCTGTAAAAAGCCACTTTCTTTTTTATTTTTAAAGAGAAAGGGGGACAGAAAGAGAGAGAGAGAGAGAGAATTGATTTTATTTAGTTTTTCATGTGGCCTTCATTGCTCCAAGACTTCACTGTGTACGTGGTGCTCTGGCTTGAACCTGGGTCCTCGTGCATGCCAGGCGAGCGCTGTACCCGCTGAGCCACTGCTCCAGCTTTCCCTCTGCATCTTTTATGTAGGTTTTATTATCCTCATTTTATATTGGGAGAACCTGAGGCAGTGAGAGGTTGAGCCCAAGGTCACATGGCTGAGAAGGGACTGAGACTGAATTTGAACCCTGATGGCCTGACTGTGGGGGGTGTTCATGTCCTGTGCACTCTCCTGCCTTTGCGAGGGTTATCGTGAGCACTCAGAGGGGGTAGGTGGATACACAGAGTGCTTAGCAAACTGCCTGGAATTCAGAGCTTTACAAATAACGTGGTTATTATAACCAGCAAGACTATTATGCAGAGGCCTCAACGAGGAGAAAGAGCGGAATATTCAGAGAACTACCCAGGACAAAGCCTGGCTTTACGGAGGATGATGGGGTGGGTGGGGAGAAACAGAAACGAGGCTGGAGTGTTAAGTGGAGGATGGGTCCCAGAGGCTTTTTGCAAGGGGGAAATTTCAGCAAGTGTCCTCAGGGCCCTTCTCCCCCAATTCTGGATGTTTGCAAGACTTCAGTAAAAAACTAATGAGTCTCACGGTTCTTAGAAGAACATGAAAAAGAATTGAGCTCTTTGGCGTTAACAGAGTTCCAAAATTATCAGATTAAAAGCTGAAAGTTCTGTCTTCATTTGACAAGCATCCAAATGTTTGGAAGCATGGCAACAAGAAACTGACCTTTCCCCTTCTTCATCCAGTTGTTTTGGCTTTGAGCAGGAAGTGTTTTTGTGTCCTATTTCAGGATTTGGTGTCTAACCTAAAGACAGCTCTCACTAGCAGAAGGGAGTTAGAGGGAATGAATGAAGGAGTGAACAGTGAATTGAGAGGAAAGAGCAGATGAATAAGTCAAGACCCCCATGATGGTACAATTCAAACTGGCTTAGGCAATATGTCTCTGAACAGTCTCTGGCTTCAGGTATGGCTGGATCCAGGGATGGGACGATCTCAGGACCAACCTCTCTGAATCTCTTTGCTGTGGAACTTTATACAGGAAGAGTCTTCCCAAGCTGAGGCACCAGCTCCAGCAGCTCCAGGCTTACACCTTACCCTCTCTCAAGCCCAGCGGAAGCTGCTCTATTTCCCCAGAAGCCCATTGCTATGCCTTGGTCCTGATTGTCTTTTTTCTGAACAGGGTCATACAACCATGTTCAAAGCCACCACTGCAGTCAGGGGAGGGAGTGGACTGACTCAGGAAGATGGGGTCTCATTCCCAGAGCTGGGGTGAGAATTTATCCACTCAAGTCACATCGACTAAGAGTGGGAGAGTGATGGTATTCCCAAAGAAAAATCAGAAGAAGGAAAAGGTTTGAGAAAGAAAGAAAGAATGACATAGTATTATGCTGGACCAAAAATGGCTGGCTGGGCTCTGAGCTCCTTTTCAGCTAGTGACAGGAGCAACGCAGAAAATCAAAGCAGGGTCTGGACTCTGGAGAAGGCAGTGTCTTCGCTGTCCTGGCCCAACTCCTCTCTCCCCGCTCTTGAAGCATTTCAAGGTTTAAGAGGCCAGTGCCTTCAGCTTTCACCTTACACTCCAGAGACTCCGCGGGTGTGAAGTGAGGGAATTCAGAGTGGCCTTCCCAGGGTGGAAACAGAGGGGCATCTTCGGCTTCAAGGGGTTTGGGTGCTCCTGAGCATTCCACCATCCGGGACCTCTTGTGGGGTGGGATTGTTTCATTCCTCCTACGCCTTCCCAGCTCAGGCGGATCCACGGCCAAGGAGCGAGTCCAGAGCCCCTGCTGCCCCCACGGGTTCGACTCTCCCCGAGGAGGCCCAGAATGAAGTGGTGAGCAGACATGTAGAAAGGGCGATGTGACCCGCTAAGCGGGGAGAGAAACAGGTGCAAGCGGGTAGAGGGTCACCGGATGGTCCACGGAGTCCTCTCTGTTGAGGAGACATCATCTGGACAGAGAAGAAGGATGTGAGGGATGGAGCCATGCAGCCGCCTGGGGAGCAGAGTTGTAGGCAGAGGGAAAGACAAGATGGAAGGGCGTGAGACGAGAGGACGTCTGTGTGGTTGGAGGAACAGGCAGGAGGCAGGTGTGGTTGGACCAGAGTGGGGGAAGGATGGCAGGAGGTGGGGGTGGAGGCTCAGGGGGAGGACACTGTGGTCACAGTTTTGGCTTTTACTCTGCACGGACAGTCTGAGCGGGAGATGTGGCATGATCCGACTTTTGGTTAAGGAATCACCCCACAAGCCAACAGACCAATGCACAGACAGAGGAAGGAACATGGGTGGCTGAGTGGAGAGCTGATGGCAGCCAGCAAGGGTGGAGGCAGGAAACCAGGTAGACACTGAGCTAGTCTGGACCAGGCTGCCGCAGAACAGGTGTTAAGAGGTGGCCAGAGCCTCGCGTGGGATCACAGGTGGAACGCTGGGTGGATGAACCAGCCAGGTCGGTCGGGAAGGGCCATCTAACAATGACATTTGTACGTCTTCATGAGGACCTCCGGCCTCCTGTTAGTGCCCCAATTCCCTGCCAGGAACTCCTGGGAGTCTTAGGGAAAGAAAATTCCTGAAGGCCTTGGACCACTTCGTAAGTGGAGCCGGGGAGACCAGACCCTGTGTGTCAGAACAGCCACGGATGGGCGCAAGGGTTAAGCTCAGCCAGTGGATTCTCTAAAGACACAGAGCATGGGAAGAGGGGCAGGAGACCCCAGATGCATCGCTGAAGCAGCACGTGCCCCTCACCTGTCCTGCAGCATAGCCTCAGCCTCACCTGTCCTGCAGCACGGCCGCAGCTGCAGTTTCATGGGCAATGAGGCCACCAGTGAGTGCATCATGCACACCTGCAGGGGGCGCCATCTGCACTCTATCTATGCTACTCTGTGGCAGAGATGGGCAAATTTTGCTATAAATATTTTAGGCTTTGCAGAACATGTGGTCTCTGTGCTAAATACTTGACTCCACTGTTACAGTGCAGAGGAAGCCATAGAAAACGTGCCTGCTGATGAACTTTCTAGAAACAGTTACTGATCTACACGTGGACCTGATTGAAGAAACTACCTACACTGGCTGGGTGACATCGCTTGCCTGTAATCCCAGTGACTTGGGAGGCTGAGGCAGCCTCAGCAATTTAGACCCTTAGCCACCTAGTGAAACCCTGTCACAATATTCCTACTAAATGAACCTAGGGGGCTGGAGAGGTGGCTCAGCGGCAGAGCACTTGCCTGGCATGCATGACAACTTGGGTTCGAGTCCCAGCACTACATACACAACCAGATGGAAAAATAAAATAATTGGCTCTCTCTCCTTTAAAAAGAAAAGAAAAACACCGGGGATATATTTCAAGGTAAAGCACCCCTGGGTCACCAATCCCAGGATGAAAAGAAAAAAAAAAAAAAAGGAAAAGAAACAAAGAAAGAACCTATGTTGCTTTTTTAAAAGTTTTTAAAAAGTTGTCAATAAAAATTTACTTACAAAAACATACATTGAGTTCTCGGGTTCGAATTGCCTAGTGAACTACAGTCTGCTGACTCCTTCTGTGACAATAGCGACCTCTGCCCCGGGATTTGTACAGCCAGGCGACCTGCTGGCTTTCCAAGCCTGGCCGGCAGCTTCCCCTTCATTCCATGAGCCCCTCCACTCTCCTAATGAATTTTGCTCTTGCTTAGTGAGTTTCCGTGGCTTGCTACCAAGAACCCTGATTGATGTTGCACTTATCAATTTCATTTAATTCCACCATGCTCTTAGGAAAGAGAGCGAGCAGGGAGTTGGGGATGGCTCAGAGTCCCTCTTTCCTCCTGCTGGAGAAACAGCTCAAAGCAGATTACAGTTGATTGGACTCACTAGTGTCGCCTTGATTTAGGATGCATCCATGACTTTTAGAGTTTCCCCACTGCATAGTTTTAACTTCTTTTATCTCTTTTTTTTTTTTTTGTTTGTAAGTGAGAGAGAGAGAGAATCAATTTTTATTGAGTTTTTCACATGGCTTTCGCTGCTCTGACACTTAGTTGGGTACATGGTGCTGGGGTTTGAACCCAGGTCCTCGCTCATGCCTGGCAAGCACCGTAAATGCTGAGCCACCGTGGAGCCACCGCTCCAGTCCCCTTCTTTTACCTCTAGCTTAAGAGTTTACTGGTTTCATGTCTTTCTTTGGGGCACGGGGGGCTGAACCCAGGGCCTCGTGGGTACTAGGAAAGTGTTCTACCACTGAGCCACATCCCCAGCCCAGGGTACCGATCTCCACAATCAGAAGTGCACTGAATAATAACTTCACAATAGGAGCGGTTTGCTCACGGACCCAGCCTTCTTCCCCTCCTCCGGCTCCCATCAGCTGCTTGGCCGTCAGAACTATGTGTTTCCTGTTTACAAAGAGATATGAAATATATTAGCTGAGGAGTCCTCCTCTAATGCTTCCCTGCTTCCTTCTGCAAGATGGATTTCACTTGCTCTGGAGTTTTATTTGCCTTTGGAAGGAATGGATTTGATGATGTTTAGAAATTCTTGACTATGTAAGGTGCTCGATCCACATTATTGCCATGTTCCAAAGAAGATTTGCTAAATGTGTGCTCAGAAACTTTTTTTTTTTTTTTTAAAGGTTAGTGACGATGTCAGGGCTAAGGAAAAACTAGGGGAGGAAAATCTCAGATGAACTAAGACAAATTAGGACATAAAGTTGCTGAAACATACGCCAACTCCAGTTCTGTGCAGATGTTAGAGACACACTGTAAATCTTATTCGGAGCTTCCTGGCCGGCAAATAAACACTTTTTAAAAGAGGATTTCTAAAAATTTAATTTTTAATGCATATATAAAATATAAAATTGTATATTTTAACGGGGTACTACGTAATGTTTTAGTACATGTATATAAATCAACTCTTCAAGTATTTACCATTTCTTTATTTCTTTTTATTTTTCTCTCTCTCTCATACTGGAGAATGAACCCAGGGCCCCAGGCATGCTAGGCAAGCACTGACCCTCATCCCCAACCTTTTTTTGAGTGGGGTCTTGCTAAATTGTTAGGCTGGCCTTGAACTTGAATCCTCCTGCCTCAGTTTCCACTGTAGCTGGAATTACAGAAGTGTACCACTGCATCTGACCATTTATCATTTCTTTATGTTTAGAAAATATTTTGATGTACCATTCATGGTGTCTTTTTTTTTTTTTTAAGAGAGAGGGACAGTGAGAGAGACAGAGAAAGAGAGAAACAACTTTATTTAGTTTTTCACATGGCCTTTGTTGCTCCAACACTTAGTTGTGAGTTTGAACCCAGGTCCTCGTGCTTGCCAGGCAAGCGCTGAAACCGCTGAGCCACCGCTCCAGCCCCCTCGTGGTGTCTTTAAGATTGAAAATAAACATTCTCAAGCTGGGCATGGGGTGCACGCTTGTAATTCCAGCGACTCAGAAGGCTGAGACAGGAGGATCACAAGTTCAAAGTCAGCCTCAGCAACTTAGCAAGGCCCTAAACAACTTAGTGAGAACCTGTCTCAAAATAAAAAATAAAAAGGTCTGGGGATATAGCTCAGTGATTAAGTGCCCCTGGGTTCAATCCCTGGTACTCATATTGCCCCCCCAAAAAAGAAGAAAAAAAATCTCAGATGTTTTTCTTTTTCTCATTCAATAAGTGTTAGTGATATGTTTGCATTTTGTTTGGGCCCAGAAAAGAAAACTTTTTAAATTGTAATAAATGCTGTATACTAGCCAGATATGGTGCTACACAACTATAATCCTAGCTACTTGGGAGGCAGAGACAGGAAGATCCCAAGTTCAAGTCCACACTGGGCAATTTGGCAATACCTTGTCTCAAAATAGCATATAAAAAGGGCTAGGGCTGGGGGTGTGCTTTTTAAATTGTAATAAATGCTGTATACTAGCCAGATATGGTGCTACACAACTATAATCCTAGCTAATTGGGAGGCAGAGACAGGAAGATCCCAAAAGTCCACACTGGGCAATTTGGCAAGACCTTGTCTCAAAATAGCATATAAAAAGGGCTAGGGCTGGGGGTGTGGCTCCATGGTAGAATACTTGCCTAGCTTGCATGAGCCCTGGGTTCAATCGCTGGTACTATGCATACACACACACACACAAAAGAATGCTGTGTACTTCTGATGACTTTAAGAAAACTCAAGAAACAAAATTTCAGCTTTCCAAATTAGGGGAAATAGAGCTGGTCACTGTTACTGCAAAATAATCATTTCTTTTAAAAATAATCCTCTGAAGACCTGTTTTTGCAGCACTGGGGATTGAACCCAGGACCTCAGACGTGCTAAACAAGTGCTATACCGCTGACTACATTCCAGCAAGAACCCTCTTGAGACACTTATAAAATTTAAATAGTTAGAACATGGCATATTTAAGTCTGTGCTTTGAGATAGACTTTTAGTAGGGTCTGGTAGGGCTTCAAAAGCCTGCTAGTTCATCCCTCTAGTCCAATATGGAAAAATCATTAACTCCTTAAAAATTATAGTAAAAGATGCATAACTTAAAATTTACCATCTTAACCATTTTTAAGTGTACAGTTCAGTAATGTTAAGTATATTCACACTGGTGCTCAGTAGATCTCTAGGCCTTTTTTATTTTTATATTTATCTTTTTGGTACTGGGGTTTGAACCCAGAGGTGCTTAACCACTGAGCCACATCCAGTCCTTTTTATTTTATAGTTTGAGACAGGGTCTCACCAAGTTGCTTAGGGCCTCGAAGTTGCTGAGGCTGTGTCAAATTTATAATCCTCCTGTCTCAGCCCCCTGCGTTGCTGGGATTGTAGGTGTGCCCAGCCCCTCTAGATATTTTGATCTTGCTAAACTGAAACTCTATACCCATTGCACTGTTCCCCATTTCCCCCTCCCTCTGGTTCCTGGCAACTACCATTCTGCCTTCGGTTTTAATAAGTTTGACTACTTCAGTTTATTTTTGTGTTACTGGGATCAAACCCAGGGCCTCACAAACGCTAGGCAAACTCTCTACCACTGAGCTACATCCCCAGCTTGAGTTTGACTACTTTAGAGAGCTCACAGAAGTGCGATCATACAATATTTGCCTTTAAAAAAACAAGAGTGAGAGGGAGAGAGAAAAAAAAACCCATTTTTATTTATTTTTTCATCTGGCCTTTGTTTCTCTGAAACTTAGTTGTATATGTGGTTTGAACCCAGGTCCTCACTCATGTCAGGCAAGTGCTCCAAAACTACTGAGTCACCAGTCCAGCCCCCCGATATTTGCCTTTTTGTAGCTGGTTTATTTCACTTAGCTAGCTTACTGTTACCAGTTTCATTCATATTGTAGCACACGACAAGAGTTCCTTTTTAAAGGCTGAATAATATTCCATTATCGGTTACTGTGATTTGAATATATTTTAATTGTATCCCCCCAAAGACCCATTGTGATGGGAGGCTTGGTCCCCAAGGTGGTGATATTGGGAGACAGAATATTTATGATGTAGTACCAAGTGGGAGGTCCTTAGTTCATTGAGAGGGTGCCCTTGGAAGGAATTGTGGGACCCCATTTTCTCTTTGCTCCTAGTTTGAGATGTGACTGCTTTCTCTACATGAGGTCCTGCCATGCCGTCTGCCTTGAGGTGACTCAGTCCTCACCAGAACTGAGTCAGAGCAGGCACCATGCCCCTGAACCTCCAAAACCATGAGCCAAAGAAACCTCCTTTTCTGCATAAGTAGTCTGTTTCAGGCATTTTGTTATGGTAAAGGGAAACTGACTAATGTATATATAATACAATAGTGTATCTATACATACATAATAAGGCCTACACATGCATATGTAAGTGTGCCTTATTGTGTTCATTCATCTGAGAGCATAGATGGATGCTTCCACCTGTTGACTATTGTAGGCAATGCTGCCGTGAACATAGGCATGCAAATATTTCTTTGAGATTCTGCCTTCAATTCTTATTATTCTCATCTTGTTATTGTTTGATACCAGGGATTGAATCGAGGGGACTCAACCCCTGAACCACATCCCCAGGACTCTCCCCTTTTAAAATTTTTATTAATTTTGAGACAGGTTCTCACTAAGTTGCTGAGATTGGCTTTGAACTTGTGATCCTCCCGTCTCAGCCTCCCAAGCCGCTGGGTTTAGAGGTGTGTGCCACCATGCTTGGCCCTGCCTTCAATTCTTTTGGAAATATACTAGATATATACCATTGAATCTTTTGGATATATACTAGGAATATACCAATGAATCCTTTCGATTCATTAATTTTTTGAAGAACCACAGTACTATTTTCTGTAAAAGCTGTACCATTTTATACTCCAACCAACAATGCACAAGAGTAAAAATCTCTCCACATCTTTGACAATACTTGTCATTTTCTGAAAGATCGTTGAATTTTGATGAAGTACAGAGTGGAGGCTAATACACTTAGAATTTTGTGTTCTGAGGAAGACCGCCTCAATACTTCATCCTTCAGTGTGTGTGTGGTGCTGGGGATCATTCAAATTCTTTTTCTTTTTGTTTCCCAAATTCTTTTTTTTTTTTAAGATTATTGTTGTTGTTGTTTTTAAAGAGAGAGGGACAGTGAGAGAGACAGAGAGAGAAACAACTCTATTTGGTTTTTCACATGGCCTCCGCTGCTCCAACACTCTGCTGTGTACGTGGTGCTGGGGTTTGAACCCGGGCCCCCATGCCTGCCAGGCAAGCACCAAAACCGCTGAGCCACCGCTCCAGCCCCCCCATTCAAATTCTTAAATGAAACATTTGAAGTAAAATAATACCTTCATGAAAATTTAATGGCATAAGCCACAAAGATTCAGAAGGAAGAGCAAAACTTTGTCTGTTCGCAGATGGTATCAGTGGCTATGCAGAAAAATCGCAAATTATCAACAAAAACAAAACACTAAAACCCCTGGAACTCCCAAGCAAGCATAGAAAGGTTGCAGGACACAGGTTTACGATACAAAAGTCAATTGTTCCAGGCCGCTCTGATGTGTGCCTGAAAATCCCAATGGCTCCCGAGGCAGAGGCAGGAGGATCACAAGTTCAAAGCCAGCCACAAGTTCTCAGCAACTTAGCGAGATCTTAACCAACTTAGCAAGACCCTGTTCTCAAAATAGCAAGGGCTGGGAATATGGCTCAGTGGTTAAGCACCCCAGGTTCACTCTGAAGTACCAAAAAAAGAAAAAAAAAGTCAGAAGTTGGGTTGGAGAGGTGGCTCAGTGATAGAGCACTCATGTGGCATGGGCAGGGACCCGGGTTTTATCCCCAGTACCACATACACAACTAAGTGAAGGAAAAACAGAAATCGAATGGAAAATAAAATTGGCTCTGTTTTTTTCTCTCACTCTCTCTTTCTCTCTTTTTAAGGAGAGAAGGACAGTGACAGAGAGAGAGAGAGAGAGAGAGACAGAGACAGAGAGAATCAATTTTTATTGAGTTTTTCACATGGCTTTCGTTGCTTCAACACTTAGTTGTGTACGTGGGTGCTGGGGTTTGAACCCGTGTACTTGGTGCTGGGGTTTGAACCCGTGTACTTGCGCATGCCAGGCAAACACTGTAACCACCAAGCCACTGAGCCACTGCTCCGCTCCACCCCCTCACTCTCTCTCTTTAAAGAAAGAAAAAAGTCAATTGTTTTCCTATATGCCAGCAATGAACAATGGGATTTGAAATTAAAAAGACAACACCATTTATAGTGGCACTAAAAAACCTACTTAGTGTCAATGTAACAAAACATTCACAATATATATATGAAAAACTACAAAACTCTGATGAAAGAAATCAAATACCTAAATAAATGCAGGGATATTCCAGGTTCATGGACAGGAAGAATCAATATTGTTAAAATGATCAATGCTTTCCAACTGATTTTTAGATTCAATTCGATCCTGATCAAAATCCCAACAAGTCATTTTGTGGATATTGACAAACTGATTCTGAAGTTTATATGAAAAGGCCTAAGATCCAGAATACCCTAGACAAACTTAATGAAAAGAACCAAGTCAGAGGGCTGAACGTGACCCAGTTCCAAGACTTTCTGTAAAACTACAGGCGCTGAGGCAGAGTGGTGTTCTTGAACAATCAGACCAGTTGGGCAGAATACGGAACCCAGAAACAGCCCCACAAGAAATACGGGCTGTTGAACTTTGGCAAAGGAATACAGATAAGTCAGTATAGAAAGGATATCTTTTCGATACATGACACTGGAACAACTCCACGTTTATATCCAATAAAAATTCATCTAGGGCTGGAGCGGTGGCTCAGCAGTAGAGCCCTTGCCTGGCATGTGTGAGGGCACAGGTTCAAACCCCAGCATCACACACACAATTAAGTGGAGGAAATACAGTCAAACAGAAAAAGATGAAAAAGTAAAATGAACTCTTTCTCACTAAAAAAAACAATTAATGTAAATCCTAACCTTATACCTTTCACAAAACAATTCCAATTGGATCATAGACCTCAACAGAAAGCTCAGAACTATAAAACTTCCAGGAGACACACAGGAGAGTCTAGGTGACCTGAGGTTTGCCAATGAGTTTCAGAACCCCAAAACACAAACTATGAAAGGGAAAAACAAGAAGATGACATTCAAGAAAACTTTTCAGTGAAAGACACTGTGAAGAGAATGAAAATACAAACTGGATGCGGTGGCGCACGCCTGTATTCCCAGCATCTCAGGAGGCTGATGCCAGAGGATCACAAGTTCAAAGCCAGCCTCAGCAACTTAGCAAGGCCCTAAGCAACTTGGTGAGACCCTGCCTCAAAATTAAAAAAATAAAAAGGTCTGGGGATGTGGCTCAGTGGTTAAGCACCCCTGGGTGCAATGCAATCCTGGTACTTAAAAAAAAGAAAAAAGAAACAAGCAACCAAGTTAAAAAGTGGGCAAAAAACCTGAACAGACAGCTCATCAAAGAAAATGCAGAGATGGCATCTGAGCCTATGAAATCTTCAACATTGTATGCCTTTAGAGAATCACGAATCAAAACAATGTAGAGACACAACTAAGCACCTACTGAAACACCGATAATGCTGGCTAGGGGGTGGAGCGATGAGAACTCTGGTACCACCAATCTGGAAAATGCTGTGGCAGTTTCTTACAAAGCTGAATGTAGTCTTCCTCTCCGATCCAGAAATCACGCTCCTGGGTATCTTCTCTGAGTTGAAGACACACACACGTTTACAGCAGCTTTGTCACCATTGCCCAAACTTGGAAGGGACCAAGATGTCCTTAAGAGATGAATAAACTGTGGTTCATCCATCCGATGGAATATTCATTCAGCAATAAAAAGGAATGCTGTTGAGCCATGCAAACACATGGGGGGAAGCTTAAATGCATATCGCTATCTAAAAGAAAATGTTCGGGGCTAGAGCAGTGGCTCGTTGGTTACAGCGCTTGCCCTGCATGCGCAAGTACCCGGGTTCAAACCCCAGCACCCACGTACGCAACCAAGTCTCAAAGCAACGTAGGGCCACTTGAAGGGCTAAATAAAATTGATTCTCTTTCTCTCTCACTGTCCCTCTCTCTCAAAAGAAAAGAAAAGAAAAGAAAATGTTCTGAAATGATTCCAACTATATGGCATTCTGCAAAAGGGAAATCTAGGAAGAAAATTTTTTAAAAATCAGTAGTGAAGCTATGGGTGTACCTTAGTGGTAGAGCACTTGCCTAGCATGTGTGAGGCACTGAGTTCAATCCTCAACATCGCATAAAAATAATGATAACAAAAACAAAATATTTCTAAAAAGAGTGCACTCCGCCTTACACTATAGACTTTAGTTAATAGCAAGGTATCAATACAGGTTCATAAGTTATAACAAATACACCCCACTAATACACGATACTAAAAATAAGAGGATACTGTGTTGGGGCTCCGAGAGCGGAGAATAGAAGGGAACTCTATACTTTCTCAATTTTTCCATAGAGCTAAAATTGCTCTAAATAATAATATATTTCCTTTTTAAAAAGTAAATGGTGGGGGCTGGAGCAGTGGCTCAGCGGTTATGGTGCTTGCCTGGCGTGCACGAGGATGTGGATTCGAACCCTAGCACCACGTACACAATGAAGTGTTGGAGCAACGAAAGCCACAGGAAAAACTAAATAAAATTGATTCTTTCTTTGTCTTTCTCTCTCTCTTAAAAAAAAAAAATAGAGTAAATGGTTTCGTGGCAAATGCATGCTGTGTCTTCCTGGGAAGGACGACTTCCCTCCCAGACCTCTTCGGGTTCTGTCGGCTCAGGTGACTGAGCTCGGGGCAGTGGGGAGGCAGCACTGCAAGCCATTTGCAGGCCTGGCCTTCAAAACAGCTCATGCCAAACTTCAGCCTTTTCTTCCTTTTGCAGTGACCTTATTCCAGATGATGGGACTGTAAGACTAAAGAAGGCTGCCCCACTCACACTGGACTCCTCACGAGTAAGCAGAAAAACAAAACAAAACAGCTATTATCCTAAGCCACTGAGATTTTCAGGATTTGTTGCTGCCGCGTAGCATAATGAAGCTGGATCGAGACATGTACCAAAGGGCTTCTAACAAAAACAAACAATAAAAATAGCAGTTCCCCTCTTGTCTTAGTTTTCTGTTACTATAACAAAAATCTGAGCTGGACTTGCTGACTTCCTCCTTGAGAGGCTGAAGCAGGAGGATGAGTTGGGTCCCGGAGTGTGTGTCAGCCTGGGCCACAGAGCAAGACCTTGTTTCAATCCAACAAGAACAAAACACCTGAGAACGGGTAACTTAAAAAGAATAAACGTTTATTTGGTTCATGATTCTGCAGGCTGGGGAGTCCAAGTGCATAGTGCTGATGTCTGCTCAGCATCTGGAAAGGGCTTTCTTGCAACCTCGCACCACCAGGTAGGGGGCTGTGTGGCTAGGAGCAAGAGGGCCCAGCTCTGGTCTCCCCTCCTCCTCCTCCTTTGTACATATCACCGATTCTTTCCATTCATCTATAGTGGCCTTTGTCATTCTTCCTGGTGGACAGATAGGAAGTCCTGCCTATATTTGAGAACTCCGCCTTCTGAAACTCGTGGGAAACACAAGAGCCCCCAACCTACAAACCAAAGATGATAAATGTATTTTCAGCCTCTCACACCTGGTTGGGCCCCATCCATCAGATGGACACCTTCCAGATTAGAACTGATACTGGAGGAGGGAGGAGCCAGGAAGTGCCAGGGACTTGTCCCGCAGAAGTCCCAGTGAGGCAGCTGTGCAAATCAGCGGCCTTGCCTAGGGCCCAAGAGACCTGGCAGTGTCACCCAGCACGTTGTAGTGTCTGCCTCGTGGCAGCCACCACGTCTCCCTCACTGTACCAGCTCACAGCTGGGGTGGAGAAGTTTGTGGTTGGGTAGCCATGAACAAATTTCTCCCATCCTTTTGGAATTGTAGTGAGCCACCTAACATCCACTTCATAAATTTCCTTTGTCCTTAGTAATTGGAGTTGGTTTCTCTTAGTTTGCAGAGAAAAGCAATAGGCATAATTTTTCACATGGTTACGTTCAGGGTTGACAGGTGACCTGGGCAATCTTTCCAGGTCTCTCATTGTAGAGGAGCCCCCACCACTTGTTCTGATGCTCTGATTCCTCATTGAAATTATTTTGGAGTGGGGTCATTGGGATTGAACCTGGGGTGCGCTACCACTCAGCTACACCCCCAGCCCTTTTTATTTTATTTTTATTTATTTATTTATTTATTTATTTTTGAGACAGTTCCTTGGTTAGTTTTCCATGCTGGCTATACTCTAGGAAGAAAGTTCTTTTTTTTTTTTTTTTAAGAGAGAGGGACAGTGAGAAAGAGAGAGAGAGAGTCATTTTTATTTAGTTTTTCGTGTGGCTTTCACTGCTCCAACACTTTGTAGCATACGAGCCGCTTGGGTTGAAACGTGCGTCCCCATGCATGCCAGGCAAGCGCTGTAACCACTGAGCCACCGCTCCAGCCCTGGAGGAATGAAATTCCCTGTTAACAATATTTTCCACACTATTTTGAAGGTATTGTTCTTTTACCTTCTAGCTTCTGATATTATTTAGAAGTGCAAAGCCATTCTGATTCCCAACCCTCTTTAAGTTTTGCGGCAGTGTAATTGACAGACTCCCCTCTTTTTTGTTTTGGTTTTGTTTCTTGTGGTGCTAGCGATCAAACGCAGGGAGGGCCTCACCTTGGCTAAGCAAGCACTCTACCACTGAGCTGCTATACTCTACCCCTGGTCTGCTACACCCCAAGCTTTCTTTCTTTCTAGATTAATATTATTTTATATTAATTTCTTTTTCATACATTAATTTTATTAATTTCTTTTTTATTATTGGTTACTGTGGTTTCATTGTAGCATATTCGTATATACATAAACTTCAAGGTTTTGTTTTGTTTGTACCAAGGATTGAACCCAGACGTGCATAACCACTGAGCCACATTCCCAGACCTTTTTATATTTTATTTTGAGACAGGGCCTTGCTAAATTGCTGAGGCTGGCTTTGAACTAGCAATCCTCCTGCCTCAGCCTCCTGAGTCACTGGGATTATAGGCATGGACCACAGTGCCCTGCTAAATTTCAAGTTTTTAATGTGGCATGTTTTAAATTTTTTATCCTTCCCCTGTCCCCCCCAAAACTGTTTAGATACAACCCTTACCTCTAAGCCAATGCCAACAAGTTTTGGGGGATGCTCTTCATATTTAAAACACATCCAAACATACTTCTCTGTACTGTATGGAGTGTAAAATGGGAATAATTGTTGCAGAATCTTGCTGCCTGTTTCTATTTTGGAGGTATTGGGGATTGAACCCAGGGCTTGGCACATGCTGGGCAAGGGCCTCTACCATTGAGCTACACTCCTAGCCCAAAGAATCAAGAACAATCAAGTCTTCCACAGTGCTGGGGATCAAACCCAGGGCCTCACACGTGGCAGACACTTTTACCACGAAGCAACCCCCAACCCAGCCCCAGCAGGTTGCGTGCAGCTGAGTGCTGGGTTTGCAATGGTCAAAAAGCTGGTCAGAGCTCCTTCCGTCACAGGGTTGTAGTACATGGAAACAGATGAACGAACAGCAGATTTTGCTATTTAGTATGAATAAAAGAGATTATTATAGTAGTGAAGATGAGGGTGGGTAAGGAAAACCTCAGGCACCTGAAAGGTCAGCCATGTGAAGAAGCGGGTGGAACGTTCCAGCATGAGTTTCCGTGGATGCAAAGCTCTTGCTCTGGTCTGTCAGATTCACCCGATTAGGATGCCTGTTCCCTCTCTCACCTCAGCTCTCGCTCTCCTCCAATCCCTCTGGCCTCCTTCCTGGGACACACCCAGCATCCCCAGGCTCCTGGCCTTTGCACCTGCTGCCTTTCTGCCAGCAACGATCTGCCCACATGCGTCTCCGCGGCCTCCGCCCTCGCCTCTTCCAGTGCCACCTTCTCACCGAGACCTGCCCCGGCTACCTTGTTGAAAATTTCAAACCCACTCCCCACATCTCTGATCACTGCTCTCAGCTTGATTTCTTTTCCCTTAGAGCTGATTTCAACTTGGCAGACCACATCTATTTTCTTGACTTGTTTACAGTCTGACTTCACTGAAATGTAAGTTTTCCAAGGATAGGAATTTGTGTGTGTTGTTCCCCTGGGTATACTCAGCACATAATGGGTGTTTGACAAATACATGCCGATCGAATGGGTGGCTTCACATGGGGAAGCGTTTGGTGTATTGGGGCAAGAGTAGGAGGCCGGCACATGGGACATGGTGGGTAAGAGGGGAGGAGAGGGGAGAAGGATGGGGGTGGACAGAGGGGGCAGACACACGGGCTAGACAGGCTAGACAGGCCAAGGAAAGGAGGGCAGAGGGTTTTGTTTTTTATTTTTATTTTTTTAATAACTTTATTTAGATTTTCACATGGCTTTAGTTGCTCCAACACTCAGTTGTGTACCTACCTGGTGCTGGGGTTTGAACCCGGGTCCTTGTGCTTGCCAGGCAAGTGCCGAAACCGCTGAGCCACCGCTCCAGCCCGGGTTTCGTTTTTTAAACAGCAATAGAAGACCTTTTGAGGATCTTAAGTGGAAGAATGACGTTATCCAAGTTGCCGTTTTAAAAGATCATTGTGGGGACTGGAGTGGTGGCTCAATGGTTACAGACCTTGCCTGGCATGTGTGAGGACACAGGTTCGAACTCCAGCACCACGGAAGTGTTGGAGCAATGAAAGCCACATGAAAAACTAACTCAGATTCTTTCTCTCTCTGTCTGTCTTTAAAAATAAATAAAGAAATAGAAGGTAGAAATGGGGGCTGGGGTGTAGCTCAGTGGTAGACCACTTGCTTAGCATGTCTGAGGTACTGGGTTCCATCTCCAGTACCAAAAATAAAATAAAATAGAAATGTGCAGAAAAGAGTAGGCCCAAAAGTCATCTTCAGCAGGAGTCCATGCCAGAGAGGATGGTGGCTGGGACCAGGGGAAAACAGCACAGATGCGCAGAAGTGAACACATCAGAGTTGACCAGAAACCTGAGCTCGGCCCTTGCTTCACACCGGGTGTGGGCTCCTGGACCTCAGGTAAAGAAGGCCTTTGTTATGATTTAGCTATGAGGTGTCCCAAAGTTCATGTGCAGCCAGGTGTCGAGGTGAAGTGATTGGGTTGTGAGAGTCTTGCACTGTGAATTAACCCCAGACGGGGGTCTACTGCGTGGTAACTGTAGGCAGGTGGAAGGGGAGTTGGGTCCCTGGGGCGAGCCTCTGGGGTATGTATTTTTTTTTTTTAAAGAGAGAGGGACAGGAGAGAGAGAGAGGGAGAGAATCAATTTTATTTAGTTTTTCATTTGGCCCTCATTGCTCTGACACTTTGTTGTGTACGTGTGCTGGGGTTCGAACTCACGTCCTTGCGAATGGCAGGCAAGGGCTGCAACCGCTGAGCCCCCGCTCCAGCCCCGGTATGTATTTTGTATCTGATGAGGGCAGCCACTCTCTGTGTTCTGGTACCATGATCCCAGCTGCTCTCCTCTGCCACACTCTTCCTCAAGGCTGGAGGAACGGAGCTGGCTGTCTATGAACAGAGACCTCTCAAACCCTGAGCCCCAAAACAATGCTTCCTGGCCTCACCCACAGCGTCTGACACACAGTTGAACTTCACAGCCCCAGCCGCACCACCACGTTCTCAGGACAGTCCCACTGCTCACGTGAGCTGGGAGGTTCTGGCTTGTCTTTGTCCTCAGGGCTGTCAGGCTCCCACACTTTTCCACATCAGTGGAAAAGTTCTCTGTTCTCTGCAGTCGGTTTGGGGACACAGCTAGCCAGGGAAAGGATGCTGAAGTTCTCTCCAAATAAGGTGAAAGGATGAGCTGCTGTTGAACAGCATGGGAGCTGTTAGTAAGGAAATATTCTCTCCGAGAGGGACCCTCCTGAAATAGACAAGATGCTTCCAAGTAGGAGCTACTAACTGGAATGAAGCCCACTCCTTCCGCAGACGGATGCTTCCATCCCAGCTGGGGATCGAGGGAGGCCAAGCCCACGGAGGTCTGGAGAGGAACACACGTCAAGATGCAGCCCACCTGGAATCTGGAGGGCAGGCATGGTCTTGAAACAGCAAAGTCACGCCAGGTGCGGTGGCGCATGCTCCTGATCCCAGCTCCTCAGTAGGTAAGACAGGACGATCACAAGTTCAAGGCCAGCCAGGGCAACTCAGAGAGACCCTGTCTCAAAATTTAGAAAAATAAATAATTAAAAAGCGTTGAAGAGGTATCTCAGTGGTAAAACATCCCTGGGTTTAATACACGGTAGTGCAAAGAAAAAAAAATAATATCACAAGTGTAGAATTTAGGCTTTATGAATAGCACTAAAATAATGTGGAAAATTAATAGTCAGGAGTCTCTATCTATAAGTCAGGTGTTGTTATAAAAACGTTGGTTCAACCTTTTATCAAGAATACTTGGGGGGCTGGAGTGGTGGCTCAGCAGTTACAGCACTTGACTGGCATGCATGAGGATGTGGGTTCAAACCCCAGCACATGGACACAAGGAAGTGTTGGAGCAATGAAAGCCACAGGAAAAACTAAATAAAATTGATTCTCTCTCTCTCTCTGTCTCTCTCTCTCTGTCTCTGTCTGTCTGTCTCTCTCTCTCTCTCTCACACACACACACACACACACACACACACACACACTGTCCCTCTCTCTTTAAAAAAAAAGAATAATTGTGGGCTGGAGTGGTGGCTCAGCAATTATGGCACTTGCCTGGCATATGCAAGGACACAGGTTCCAACCCCTGCACCACACACACAACGAAGTGTTGGAGCAACAAAAGCCACATGAAAACCCAAATAAAATTGATTCTCTCTCTCTCTCTCTCACTGTCCTTCTCGCTCTTAAAAAAATACTTGTACAAAGTGTATTAATTATCTATTGCTGCATAACAAATATCCCCAAACTGAGCTGCTTAAAACAACTTTGACCTCACAGTTCCTATGGGTTGGGAAATTGTGGATGGTTCATCTATGCAGCTCTGGCTCAGGGTCTCTTATGAGGTTGCAGTCAAATTGTCAGCTGTAGCTGCAGTCATCTGAAGGCCTGAGCAGGGTGGAATAGCTGCTTTCAAGATGGCCCACTCATGTGGTTGTGGCCTCAGTTCCTCATTACATGCCTCCTCTTTAGATCTGCTTGGGCATGTTCATGTCATGGCAGGAGTCTTCCCCCAGAGTGGGCAGTCCAGGAGAGAGGCCAATGGAAGCCCCAAGGTCCTTAGGAGCTAGTCTCAGAGGTTGCATACTCTGCTGGGTACAGTGGTGCATGCCTGTAATCCCAGAGACTCGGGAGGCTGAGGCAGGAGGATCCGGAGTTCAAAGCCAGCCTCAGCAACTTAGTGAGGCCCTATGCAACTTAACAAGACTCTGCATCAAAATAAAACGGGCTGGGAAAAAAAAATAAAAAGGGCTGGGATGCAGCTCAGTGGCAAAGCACCCCAGGGTTCAAGCCTCAGTACCAGAAGGGGAAAAAGAAAAAAAAAGGAAGTTGCATACTCTCCCTTGTGATTTATTGCACTTGTTAGACGTGAGTCACTAGCTGGGTGTGGTGGTGTGTGCCTGTAATCAGGAGGCTGAGGCAGGACGATTGCAAGTTCAAGGCCAGCCTCCGTGACTTCATGAAGCTCTCAGCAATTTAGCGAGACTCTGTCTCAAAATAAATAGTAAAATGGGCTGGAAATGTGTCTCCGTGGTTAAAGCGCCCCTGGCTTCAATCTCTGGTACAGGAAAAAAAAGGTGATTTCAATAAGTTGAGATCACAGTCAAGAGTCATGTACCGAACTATGAAGGTGGTGAGAGAGGGGAGGGAGGCAGGTTAGGGAGGAAGGGAAAAGGGGGTTATCTATATGGCTGGGAACACTCACTCCCGCCTATGAGAAGCCAAACTATATACAGGCAGGCAGAGAAACTCAGAAATTTCGAAAATTAGTATACATGTATATGTTTATTTCTATCCATAGCATGGGAGTGTTACAGAGGAGACAGGAGATTGGGGAATGGATGAAGAGGGTAGATCCTGAACTAGGATCTGCCTTAACTTTGTCAATATCTATGTATGCATAAATATGTAACAATGATTCCCCTCCAATATGTAAGACTATGTTGAACAAATTTTGAAAATTGAAAAAAAAAGAGAGTCAGGTACCAGGGATTGAACCCAGGGGTGCTTAACAACTGAGCTACATCCCCAACCTGGTTTATTTTTTATTTTGAAATAGGGTCTCACTGTGTTGCTGAGGGTCTTGCTAAGGCACTGAGGCTGACTTTGAACTTATGATCCTCCTGCCTCAGCCTCCTGAGTTGCTGCGATTACAGGCATAGGTCCAGCTTTTGAAGAATGTTGAAGAAGTAATAAGAAATTTGAAAGTCCTGAAACTGCTAAAAATCCTGTTGTCATTAGGTCAAAGGGGATTTGGGAAGAAGAGCTCCAGACTGAGTGGTGACAAAAGTCAGCCTCCTATACATCCACCCTTCATTCATCTCATGTGGTAGCTGAACACCGAGGGTCTGCCGTGTGCAGTTGGGAAACTATACTGTGTGCTGCGGGCTCACAAGGAGGCACAGTGGGGCTGGAGCGGTGGCTCAGCAGTTAAGGCACTTGCCTGGCGTGTGCAAGGACACAGGTTCAAACCCCAGCACCGTGTATACAACAAAGTATCAGAGCAACGCAGGCCACATGAGAAACTAGATAAACTGATTCTTGCTCTCACCTCTCTCTCTCATTGTCTGTCTCTCTCTAGGAAAAAGAGGCACAGTGATAGAATGACAATGACTGGCTTTTGTAGAGGACTTACTGTGTGCTCAGGACTGCAAATGCAAAGGCTTCATATTTAATTACCTCATTTAATCTTTCAGTGCCCTTTGTGGCAGGTTTTCCTCATCATACAAAAGAAGACCTTAGAAAGCGAAGGTTGTCTACTTCTAAGGGGTAAAATCCAGGAGCGGAACCTGTCTTAGTGCACATGAGCTGCTACAACAAAATGCCCAACTGGGTGGCTTGTGACCAATAGACCTTCCTCGCAGTTCTGAAGGCTGCAAGTCCAAGATAACGGAACCAGCAGATCTGACGCCTGGCAAGGGTGCACTTTATGGCTCATAGAAACGATCTTCTTGGGGCTGGAGTGGTGGCTCACCTGTTACGACGCTTGCCTGGCATGCGCGAGTACACGGGTTCAAACCCCAGCACCCACGTACTCAATTAAGTGTCAGAGCAACGAAAGCCATGCGAAAAACTCAATAAAAATTGATTCTGTCTCTCTCTGTGTGTCCTTCTCTCTTTAAAAAAGAAAAAGAAAAAGAAACTATCTTCTTACATGGTGGAAGGGACCTGAAGTCTCACTCAGGCCTCTTTATAAGGACACTAATCCCACCCATAAGGGTTCCACCCTCTTAACCCATTGTGTCTCAAAGTCTCCATCTTCCAATACCTTCATCTCAGGGATTAGGACATCAGCATATGAACTTGGGGGGAATACAAACATTCATACCACAACAAGGTACTCTGATCTCAACAGCCTGTGAGCTGCCACTACTCCAAGCAATCCTGGTGACGACTCTTACTGCTGTTTCAATGATGCATTCCTGTTACCCCGGTTAGGACTCGGTGGCCGGAAGAGGTTGAGTGACTGGTCCCAGGTTGCTTTTGGACAGCTGGGCTGCAGAGACAGTTCCTGAGGGATTCAAGGCTGAGCTCTGTTGTCTTTTATATGTTGCAGAGGGGTGGGGGGCTGGTAGAGGTCTGGAAGCTTTTACAAGCGTGTCTCTCCCCTGGTCATCTCTCTGAGGCTGCTGAGAAGGTGCTGTGGAAGGGAGGCTGGGCCTGATGAGGTGTCAGGCACCAACCTGTCAGCCAGCTGGCCCTCCCAGGGACGGTCCAGGCCCAGCTTCTGCCAGAAGGAAGGCGGTCAGGGGCAGCTCACCCTCACGGAGCCCTAGTTAGCAGCAGACACAAGACCAGGGGGCTGCACACGAGCTGAGTACCTGGGCAGCCTCAGTCCCGTGTCACAGAGGAGGAGCCTGAGCACAGTGGGAGTGACTTGTCTGTGCCTGCTGGCCTGTCTTACAGGGCGTACTCCGGGTTCACGGAGTTGGTAAGCTGGGATGGTTTCAGCCCAGGGATCTGGGGTTAGGACTCCTGGTTTCATGGGTGCTGGGAAATCATGCCTTTGTGGGTCCCTTCCCTCCACAAAAGATAGGTAAGTATAAAAAAAAAAAATAAACAGTATTTTAATGACTCTGTTGAACTAAAGTTGCATCTAATTCAGACTCAGGTCACTATTAGACATTCATTATCATTATGTTTTTTTTCCTTCTGATTTTAAAATAGAACAATTTTGCGACTTCCTAAAATGTATCATGAAGGGTTGGGGCAGTGGCTCAGTGGTTCAGCACCCCTGGGTTCAATTCCCAGTACAAAAAAAAAAAAAAAACCCCTATGGGCTTCAGGTGGAGAGGGAACTTCCACTCCTCCGGGGTGAAGCTGTGCCCTCCTCGCGTCTCTCCTGGCACTGCTGCCCCTGGACAGTCCACTCATGCAGCCCTGCACCGAGGAAGTCAACCGACTAAAGGGAACAAGCCACAAACCAGACTGCTGCTCTAGGATGGCAGACTTAGAGACTGAAGGGGACTTTGGGGATCATCTAACCCAGTGGCACTCTGGTCTTGAGTCACAGGGTTTAGAGAGGATATATTTATGGGTCCTGGAGCAGGATTGTGTGGATTTGAATCTTGGCTCTGTGACTTACTGTGTAGCTTTGGCAAGTTACTCAACCTCTCTGTGCCTCAACTGCCAAGTATACATTATGAATAATAATTTTTAAATTTTTGGTACTGGGGATTGAACCCAGGGGCACTTAACCACTGAGTCACATCCCCACCCCTTTTTATTTTTTATTTTGAGACAGGGTCTCACTAAGTTGCTTTGGGACTCACTAAGTTGCTGAAGCTGGCTTTGAACTTATGATCCTCCTGCCTCGCCACCCACCCTCCAGTCTCTGGGATTACAGGGGTGTACCCCCACATCCAGCTATGAATCATAATAATGCCTACTTCACAGGGTTATTAAAAGGTTTTAAATGAAAGAAAATGATTTCATTATTTTAATTTTATTTCTTGACAATACTGGGGTTTGAATCCAGGGGCACTCCACCGCTAAGCTATATTACAAGCCTCCCCCTTTTTTTAAAGACAGGTTCTCCCTGAGCTGCCCAGCCTAGTCTTGAACTTGCAATCTTCCTGCCTCAATTGGATTACAGGTGTATGCCACCACTGCTGGCTAAATGAAATATTAAATGAATACAAAAATGTAAGATGGTGAAAGCAGAACTGGGCGATTTTAAGTGTTAATTTAAGCTGTGGACTGGGCGTGGTGGCACGTGCCTGTGATCCTAGAGACTCCAAGGGTGAGGCAGGAGGATTCCAAGTTCAAGGCTAGCCTTGGCCGTTAGTGAGACCCTGTCCCAACATTAAAAAGAAGAAGGGGAAGGAGGAGGAGAAGGATGGGGATGTAGGTCAGTAGTAGCCACTGTGTTCAATCCCCAGGAGTGAAAAAAGAAAAAAAAAGGATTGAAAGATTCCTCAGGTCAGGCCGCTGTCCTCACTATAAGCAGAGAAGCTGTTAGGTTTCCTTCTAAAATGTCAGTCAGAGCAGAAAAACCGGTGACCACTGCCATTGCTGTATAATCCTGCATTTCACCAACAGGAAAGGCTGATGAGGGGTGGGCAGACCAGGTGTGGAAGCCAGGGCCAGCTCCCTCATCTACCTCTTGTCATCACTGGGCTTTGTTTCCCTATGAAAGTCTCCCGGGTCACTGTGAACAGCTCGGCTTCCGCCAGATTGCAGAACAGAGCTCTGCGCTCCTTCCTGGCAGAGGTCAAGGGAGATGCCCAGCCCGGGAGCTGGGCTCGGGTTTGCCGGAGTGCCGGGGGAGCAGGCTGAGGCCATTCCCGGGGGTAGAACAGAAGCTGCCCTAGGGTGCAGAGAGTGGGCCTGGCTCTCCCCCAGAGTGGTGTGAGGTGTGGGACATAGGTTAGTGTCATCAGCCCCGGTAGACCCACCTGCAGTGCCAGTGAGGGCTTCAGCCGCCCAGGGACGGCAGCACTAGGCCAAGGGAGGTCAACCAGACACTAGGAGAGTGTGCGAGGTGCTCGGTCCTGCTGAACGTAAACCAGGACACATGGTTCTGGTTTCCGTGGGAAGCCCCCTCGCAGCCACAAAGAAGCCAGCCCAAGAATTATGATATGTGAAGGAAGAGGCAGAAAATCCCAGTCAATGGAATCCCTGCCTTCCTGAGATCGTCCACCCTGCAGTGACCAACATGGGGGGCACCAACCACACGTGGCTACTAAGTACCCGAGATGGAGCCCAACTGAGATACGCCGAAAGTGTGAAGTGCATGTCAGAGCTTGAGGACTTAGGATTTAAAAAAAGAACACAAAATTACTCATTTTTAAAATATTGATTACAGGCTCAAACAATAACATTTTGGGTATTAATATTATTAACATTGATTTTATCTGTTTCTTTCTTTCTTTTTGGGGGGTGGGTAGGGTTACCAGGAATTGAACCCAGGGGTACTTAACCACTGAGCCACATCCCCAGCCCTTTTTTATTTTTTATTTTGTTTTATTTTAATTTTACTATTATTATTATTACTTTTATTATTATTATTACTCACCAGGCTCTTTCTACTTTCAGTTTTACAGGAAAGCTGCTAATTGCCTACGTGGCTCACGTTCTCCTTCTAGTGGGGAGTGCTGCTCTGGAGCGTGTAAGCAAAGCTGTCCTGCCACTGATACGCTCATATATGGGGAAGTGTGACTTTGAGATCTTCTATAGCCTAAAATAGACATGTAGTAAAACGTTCTCTTCTTTTTGGCGGAAGAGGGTGTGAAGAATTGAACACTTTAATGGAAATCTGTGTGTTGGGGGGGGTGGTACTGGGGACTGAACCCAGGGACCCTTGCCATTGAGCTGCATGCCCAGTCCCTTTTCATTTCTATTTTGAAGCACTTTTCCCTAGCAGCTGAGGATCTCACTAAATTGCCCAAGCTCACGTCAAACTGGCAATCCTCCTGCCTGAGCCTGCTGAGTCGCTAAGGCTATGGGCATGCGCCACCATGGAGCCTGGCTAAGAGGTGGACATCTTATTTTAAAGAGAGAGAGACAGTGAGAGAGAGAGAAAGAGTCAGCTTTATTTAGCTTTTCATGTGGCTTTTGATGCTCTGACACTTCATTGTGTACGTGGTGCTGGGGTTCGAACCTGCATCCTTGCACACGCCAAGTAAGTGCCATAAACGCTGAGCCACCAACCACTCCAGCTCCGGAAACCTTTCACATTCACAAAAACATAGAAAAAAATGTATGATGCCCCCTCTGCACATGCCCATCCCCCAGCACCAATGGTCAAGAGCACGTGGGATGCCTCTTTCATCTACACCTCGTCCAGTGTTGCTGGTTTTCCTGAAGCAATGCTCAGACATCAGATCCTTCCATTGGTAAATGCTTTGCTGTGTGCTCCAAGAGACATGACCTCTTTTTTTTTTTTTTTTAAAGAGGGAAAGACAGTGAGAGAGACAGAGAGAGAATCAATTTTTATTGTGTTTTTTCACGTGGCTTTCGTTGCTCTGACACTTAGTTGTGTACGTGGGTGCTGGGGTTTGAACCCGTGTACTTGTGCATGCCGGGCAAGCGCCGTAACCACTGAGCCACTGCTCCAGCCCCCAAAGACTTGTTGTTTAAAAAAAAAAAAGTAACTATAGGAGATCTGCAGGTGCAGCTCAGTGGAAGAGCACTTGGTCAGCGTGGCTCAAGGGCCCTGAGTTTGATACCCGGCACCACACACAGAAAAATAATATATGGGTCTACATATAAGGCCTTTAACACGTGAAGGAAGCATTTTAATATCAGCTAATATCTGGCTAACATCTTCCTAATTCTTTTATAAACGTATCTGTACAGTTCATTCAGATCAGGATCCGAACAAGGTGCAGGTGCCACCCTTGGCTAAGCCGCCTCTTAAGTCACTTTCATCTGGCGCCTTTCTTGATATTTTCTCGATTCCTTTATCTTGTACGGAACTGGCTAACCTCATCATCATGGTGTCTTTTAACATATTCCTCTATCCACTTTGGTTCACATAATTGATAACTAAATTTGGAAATTGATAAGCTCTTGTTAGATTTTGTTGGTTTGTTTTGTTTTTGGCAAGAATACTGGTGGTGATGCCAGGTGCAGGGGCCACATACCTGTAGTAAATCCAGTGACCCAAGAGGCTGAAGCAGGAGGATTGCAAGTTGGAGGCCAGCCTCTAGAATTTAGCAAAACCCTGCTTTAAAATAAAACATAAAAATGTCCAGCTCTGGGCCTTTCTTGTGCTCTTTCTTTCTCTCTTATAGATTTTTTTATTTTTTAAGAAAACAACAACAGGGACTGGAGCAGTGGCTCAGCGGTTATGGTGCTTGCCTGCCATGTGTGCAAGTGTGTGCAGGGATGTGAGTTCATACCCCAGCACCACGTACACAACGAAGTCTCGGGGCAACGAAAGCCACGTGAAAAACTAAATTAAAAAAATTGATTCTTTCTCTCTCTCTCACACTGTCCCCTCTTTTTTGAAAAAAAGAAAAGAAACAAACAAACAAAAAGACAAGGAAAAACACCAGAAAATGTCACGTGAGTGAATGAGTGAAGAGACAGTCATCTGTCTGTGGTCTTGGAGAACTAGTTTTGTAGCTGAGGGAGGGGTCCCTCTGCCTGGGGCACTAACACTCACAGCTGGACTTCCACCAGTCTGATGCCAGGACCGAAGTAAGTATATTTGCCCCGACACCCCCCCAAAAATGGCTGGGGGTGTAAGTAGCTCAGTGTTAAGAGCACCCCTGCGGTATTTTCCCAAAAGAGTTAGAATCAACATATTATAGCGATGTGTCTTCATCAATGTTTATAGCAGCTCAATTTACTATAGCTAAATTATGGAACCAACCCAGATGCCCCTCACTTGACGAGTGGAGTCAAAAACTTTGGTTCATATATACAATGGAGTACTACTCTGCCATTAGAGAAGACGATATTATGGCTTTTGAAATCAAATGGATAGAGATGGAAAGAATTATGATCAGTGAAGTATCCCAATCTCAGAGACTCAAAGGCCAAATGGTTTCTCGCATCTGTGGAAGCTAGAATACATCGGGAAGCAGCATGTTAGATGGCTAAGATAATAATAACCTCAAATTGTATGATTCTTTTTTTTTTCAGCATCTGCGTTTTTATTAATGTGAGTTTTTAAAACAAGCATCCATACCAGAGTGAGAGGTGAGGGTGGGAAAGGAGGGTAGGACAGGGAGAAGGAATTCTGCTTTATTGGTAATAAAGCTCCAGGTTCATCCCATCATGGATTTCATAGTCTCCCAGAGACACATGGTCCTTGAAAATAGTGTACTACTTCTTAAGAACAATCTTGTTCCAACGGGTGCCAGTTTGGACCGCGATCAGTTTATTAAGGTCCCCGATGGTGTCATCGGTGTTGGACTTGACTCGGACCTTCTTCCCCAGACGGTGGTTGCAAACAACCTCGATCATGCTGGCTGGAGCTTGAATCGCCTGGAAAAATTGTATGATTCTTAACGCAATAGGGGGATGATTGCCTAGGATACCTGGAGGCATAGGGTGGGGGACAGGGTTGGGGGAAGCTTAGGAAGAATATCTAGGAGACTGGAGGGTAGGAATATGGGGGATTCATCTCAGAAGGAGATCTCTGACCTCCACGAGATATCCATTTAATTTGGGGTGTCTTCTGGAGGAAACAGCAACATGGAGAACCCAAGCTGGGCATCCATGACATGCTATTAGCCTTGGATAACTAAGTGTTTATACATTTGTTCTTGATTGTTTGACAATGTTTCCCCCTCAACTGTAGCTCCATATTTATCTAATAAAAAAAAAGAGCGCCCCTGGGTTCAATCTCAAGTACAAAAAAGAAAAAGATAAAGAAAATACAGATACTGTGTTGCTGTCTGTAACGGTCAGCTTGTGCATCAACTTGGTGGGGATTTTTTTGTTGTTTTTTTCCACTCTGGGGAGCTTTATGCCTGCTAGGCTAGTGCTCCATCGCTGAACTATGTGTTTAGCCCTGGAGCATGCTTTTAGATGAGATCAACATTTAAATCTTTGAGTAATCACACTGCTTTCCATAAACAGAGGCGGGGGCTCATCCAACCTGTTGAAGTCTGGAACAGAACAAAAATCTGGCTTCCAGAGCAAGGGGCAGTTCTCCTGATGATTGACAGTCAATGAAGATTGACTGGCCCCCTCCCCTGGCTCTCTCGCCCGCCCTCTACACACATGCATACATTAGTAGTCATGAGGTTTCATGATGATTCAATCAATGATGGCGACATGAGACATACGCATTGTGTGTTCGATGGTCGCCCCGATAAGATCGTAATGGAGCAGAAACATTCCCGTCACCTGGAGATGTCCTAGCAGGACACGTTACTCAAGGGTTTGGGGTATAATCAAGCTGCCAGGCTGCCAGCCCTGTGGGAGCACAGCACACGCCATCGTGTAGGGTAGCAACCTCTGTCCGTGCTGGTCCAGAAGGGAGGTGCTGTTGGACAAGGAGTAGAGTGTTCTTGTCAAAGGCAGAGGTGTCGCCCTGGTGACGGGGGCTGGAAACACCATATTCTTGACTCCGTTTTCCTGCATATAAAATGACCTAAGTGTTACCAGCGTTGAGACCACGCCTGGCAGCCAACTTCCTCTTCACACGCAAGTTCTGCTTTCTGATTCGGGCAGTTGTCTCTTGTTTGTCACAAGGTGGTGTCCAGGTCCCTTAACCAGGCCCTCACTTTGCCTCTCTCCACCAAGGGCTCTGATGATGCTGGGCCTTCTCTGCTCCGCCTTTCAGTTTCCCTGGGGCAGGAAGTCCTTCCCAGTAACACCTTAGCCGCTCTTTTTTTTTTTTTTAAAGAAAGAGGGTCAGTGAAGAGAGAGAAAGAATCAACTTCAGTCTTTCACGCGTGACATTTGTTGCTCTGACACTTCGTTGTGTACATGGTGCTGGGGTTTGAACCCACGTCCTCTCGGATACTAGGCAAGCGCTGGAACCGCTGAGCCACTGCTCCAGCCCACCTTAGCTGCTCTTGGTCCCCTCTTGCGATTTCCTCTGGGGGGAGAGGTAACTAATGTGCAGGTTGGGAAGGAGCTGGGCATGCTCAGCTCAGTGTCCGTTGTGATTCGGATTTGCTTTTGACAGTTGAAATGCCCTTGAGATGTAACTGCCAGGGTAAGGGGGTTTAGAGGTGGAAAGGCCTTCAAGAGGTGTCTGGGCCATGGGGGCCCTGTCTCAGGAAGGGATTCACGCAGTTCCCACAAGATGGGGTTGATTATTTCGAGAACAGGCCTTCCCCCCTCATATTTTCATTGGTTTACTGTAATCATACATAATGGTGGGATTCGTTGTTACATATTCATACATGCACACAATATAATTTGGCTAATAGGATTCCCCAATATTTCCCCTTTCCCTTCCCCTGCATCCTTTCCCGTACTCTACTGACCTCCCTTTAATTTTCATGAGATCCCCCACCCCCGCCGACCCCACCAACTCTTCTTTTACATTTTCCTCTCTAGCTTCCACATAAGAGAGAAAACAGGATCCTTGACATTCTGAGTTTGGTTTATTTTATTTTATTTTATTTTTTAAAGAGAGGGACAGTGAGAGAGAGAAAGAGAGAATCAATTTTATTCAATTTTTCACGTGGCCTTCATTGCTCCAACACTTCGTTGTGCACATGGTGCTGGAGTTTGAACTTGAGTCCTTGCACATGCCAGGCAAGTGCCATAACCACTGAGCCACTGCTCCGGCCCTGGTTTATTTTGTTTTCACATAATATTCTCAAGTTCCATCCATCTTCTTGCAAATAACATAATTTCATTTTTCTTTGTGACCAAATAAAACTCATTGTTGTATATGTGCCACATTTTCTTTATCCATTGGTCCGTTGACAGACACCTAGCTTGTCTCCCTATTGAGGGTTGGGTACGCATGAATCACTGTACTATGCTGACTTTAATACTTTAGGATACATACCAAGGAGTGGTTCCACGCCTAGACTTTTGAGGAACCTCTATGCTGGTTTGCATAATGGTTGGACTAATTTACAATCCCACCAATAGTGCCAGAGTGTTCTTCCCCCTCCACATCCTCTCCATCATTTCTTTCTCTTTTCCTTTCCTTTCCTTTCTTTCTTTCTTTTTTTTTTTTTAAGATAGAGGGTGAGAGTTGGGGCTGGAGCAGTGGCTCAGCAGTTCCAGAGCTTGCCTGGATGATGTGTGAGGATGTGGGTTCAAACAGCAGCACCCCATACACAATGAAGTGTTGGAGCAATGAAAGCCACGTGAAAAACTAAGTTAATTCTCTCTCTCTCTCTCTCTGTCTGTGTGAAAGGGTGAGAGAGAGCAAGAATCAACTTTATATTTTCATCTGGCCTTCGTTCCTCAGGCACTTAGTTGTGTGTGTGATGCTGGGGTTTGAACCCAGGTCCTTGCACATGCCAGGCAAACACTCACACTACTGAGTCACTGCTCCAGCCCCCAGAATTTCTTACTGTGTTCTTGATGCCTGCCATTCTAAATGGAGTGAGATGGAATCTCACAATCTGTAGCTAAAATATTTCCACAGGGCCCTGGTGATATAAGCAATGGTTTGATTTGCATTTCCTTAATTGGAGAATGGGCTATTAGGAAGTTCCTGGCCCCCTATATGCCCTTCTCTCCCCCACGTGTCCTCTTATCCTTCCACTTACCACCATCAGCTGAACGACTCTAAGGCCCTTATCAGAAACTGAGCAGAAGCTGGTGCCATGCTCTTGGACTTCTAGAACTATGGGTCAAGGTAAACCTTTTTCCTTTATAAACTACCGAGTCTCAGGTATTCTGTTATAACCGTAGAACGCAGACTAAGACAGTACCTTCTTACCTTTGTTCTCTTGGGCAACATACATTCTCTTCTGCTCCTCTTAGCTGCAGTCCTGGGGAGTAGACTTGACCCTGAGGCATGGGTCTACTACTCCAGTTCAGTGCTATTTCAGCCTGGGTGTCTAAGTCTGCCAAATTCTAGGGTGAGAAGTTAGAAACTCAACAGTCAGACACCTAAAACTAACTTCCTCATCATCAGATTTATTGGCAATAAAAGTGTATTTTCAGCTCCACTTACTTGATTCCTGGGTCTACCCTTCATTTTGTGCCACATGCAATCAGAAAGAGGTGGCATGTTGGGGCTGGAGCTGTGCATCGGCAGTTACGGTGCTTGCCTGGCACGCACGAGTACACAGGTTCAAACCCCAGCACCATGTACACAACGAAGTGTCAAATTGATGACAGTCACATGAAAAACTAAATTAAAAATTGCTTCTCTCTCTCTCTCTTTCTCTCTCTCTCACTGTCTCCTCTTTCTAAAAAAAAAAAAAAAAAGAAGTGGCATGTTATTTATTGGGCTTTCTCCAAATCCCAGTCTCAGTAGAGACCCTTCTAAGAAGCTTATAATCAAATCAGAGAAGTGGACCTTCCAACCGACAGAAATAGCACATGATTCATTTTAAGTCTCACAACACATAGCGAAAACACATAATTCATATTATAAATCTAGCAATGAAGTGATGGGATTTAAACAAAACAAAACAAAACAAAAACAAAAAGTTGTGCTCTCGCAATCTGTAGCTAAAATATTTACACGGGGCCCTGGTGGCACACAAGCAGTGGTTTACGGAGTGCAGCCTGTTCAAACCAAACAGTTGCTCTCATCCTGATTTTGGAAACTCGTCAAGGAATCAATGTTTACTTAGACAACTTGGGCCCCAGGCGGCTCTTGTGTAGGCTGGATCCAATCCAAGGAGAAGCCATGTTCGGAACATTCCTCCTTCTCCCAGGATGCAGACCTCTCAGCTCTCCAGGGCCCTCTGGAGGGCATCGGGTCCAGCCTCTGGTCAGCTGGCCTGCACAGACGAGGTCCTGTTTTAGAATTGGCCCCTTGGCACCCAACCAGTGAGTCACCCCGTGTGTGAATGGTGTGAATGTCTCATTCGTTTAACACCCAGAGAGCGAGCTTAGGCTTCAGGACCAAGGATTTGATGTGTAATACATGGGTGGTTTGATTAGGCTGGGGCATAATGCAGGAGGTGGAGCAGCTCTGGGAGCTGATCACAAAGGACCCGGGAAGGCCAAGTCTGAGCATTCAAAAAAACCAGATCTTTAAGAAAACAGGCCCTAGGATACTTTAAAAAAAACAACAGAAGAACCAGTGTGAGCATCGCTATTCATGTGCATGCCACAGTACCTGGGCTGCCTGTCAAAGCTAGCTAATTGTTATATTGTTGTTATTATTGTCTTCCTAGACATAAGTTAGAAAACTAATGTGTCAGCATGAGAATGCCCTATGGGGATAGTTCTGATGGAGTTGAACAGCAGTCGCTCCTGTCTGCCCCTGTGTTAGTCAGCGTTTCGTCACTGTGACCTGAATACCCGATGAGAACAACTGAATGGAGGAAAAGATTTATTTTGGCTCCTGGTTTCAGAGGCTGCAGTCTGTGGTCTGCCGGCTCCATTGCTTGGGGCCTGCGAGGCAGAACATCATGGCAGAAGGGTGTGGTGGATGGAGAGAGCTGCTCAGCTCAAGGCCACCAGGAAGAAGCAGAAGGAAGAGGAAGGAGGAAGAGAAGGAAAGAGGAAGAAGGAGGAGAAGAGGAAGAGGAGGAGGAGAACGAGGAAGGAGGAAGAGGAAGGAGGAGGAGGAAGGAGGAGGAGAAAGAGGAAGAGGAAGGGGGAGGAGGAAAGAAGAAGAGGAAGGAAGAGGGAGGAGGAAGGAAAAGGAGGAAAGAGGAGGAAGAAAGAGGAAGAGGGAGGAGGAAGGAAAAGGAGGAAAGAGGAGGAAGAAAGAGGAAGAGGAGGAGGAAAAAGGAAGAGGAAGCAGAGGAGGAGGAAAGAGGAAGGAGAAGGGGGCTGGAGCTGGAGCAGTGGCTCAGTGGTTGCGGTGCTTGCCTGGCATGAGTGAGGATGTGGGTTGGAACCCTGAACCACGTGCACAATAAAGTGTCAGAGCACTCTCTCTGTCCCTCTCTCTCTTTAAAAAATACATAAATATTGGGGGCTGGAGCGGTGGCTCAGCAGTTTCGGCGCTTGCCTGGCAAGCACTAGGACCCGGGTTCAAACCCCAGCACCACGTACAACTGAGTGTTGGAGCAACTAAGGCCATGTGAAAAACTCAATAAAGTTGTTTCTCTCTCTCTCTGTCTCTCTCACTGTCCCTCTCTCAAAAAAAAAAAAAAAAAAACATAAATACAGATCCTCATGCTGCAGCGTCTTGCGATGTCTGCCATGTTGGGAAGAGGAGTTCTAGATTGGCCTGTGGCCCTAGTGGTCAGACTCAGAGTTTAGCAGGAGGGGCTCTGATCTGGAAGCAGGTGGGGCCTCTGTGTTGGAGCAGGTGCTGGAGGAAATCCGTCTACCTATTTAAAACAATGCCTCTGGTTTATGTGCTCTGTGTGCAAAGCTACTGGATTTCTGAGAAGAGTAATCTTTTAAAGTTTTTTAAATCTGTAAATTGCAAAAGTAATTTAAGAGCATTACAGAGAGATTAGTTACCAGAGGGGGGGAATCCCTCAAAATCCTGCCGCAGTTATGATGGTATTTATGTGTTTCCTTTCTGTCTCCCACAAGCATACTTTCATTTCACATGCCTACCTGTAAACTGCAATCTCTGGAGCCACACATTCTGTATCTACATGGTTTTGTTTTTTGTATTCTACATTTTTTTCAAGAGAGAGGGACACTGAGAGGAACAGTGAGTGAGAGAGAGAATCAATTTTATTTAGTTTTTCATGTGGCTTTCATTGTTCTTCGTGTGGTGCTGGAGTTTGAACCCATGTATTCACGCCTGCCAGGCAAGCACTGTAACTGCTGAGCCATGGCTCCAGCCCTGCATTCTACATTTTAAATTTATCATCAGTACTTTTCTTCCATCATAGTCTTTGTATTATTTTCAACAGTTGCAAATAATCTATCGACCACACTCACTGTAATTCACACAACCATCCTCCTATATATATATATATATATATATATATATATATATATATTTTTTTTTTTTTTTTAGGATGTTTCCAATTTTCTTCAGAAAGATACTGGGATGGGTGTCCTCATGCACATGAGTCCCCCTGATTTTGGTGGGGGGTGGGGTTGCTGGATATTGGGACCCAGGGATTTGCACATGCTTGGTAAGTGCTCTACCACCAAGCTATCCCCCTTGCCTGGAGCATGAATCTCGAAGACAGACCTGGGTTTAAACCCCAGGCCTGTACTACTTTGAAGGCATGTGACCGTCATCAGCATCACTCATTTTCTGAGCCTCGACTTTCCCATCTATAAAATGGGAATAGCAATACCTGCCTTCCCAGGTTGCAGTCAGTCCTGGGCATTTGTAAATTGCTTCCCATGCTCCCTAGAACTGGAGAGACAATTACTAATTGCAACTAACATTGCTGTAGTTTTTAAAACTGTATGACTATTTTTAGGAAGTTCATTACTGGTGGTTTTCATAGTCGTAGTTCCGAAGACCTCTCCATTGAGAGAAGGTTCCAGATTCGCTTATACTAATGAGTCTCATGGCCCAGCCCATCTGGTTGGACTAGAATTCAGCTTGAACCCTGGCCGGCAGAGGGTCCCCAAGGCATTAGTGAGGTGGGGACCAGGGGAAAACAGCAGAGGCTAAGGAGGTGTCTGGAGGGGCGTCCTTCACCTGCCAGGACAAGCCCGATCCTCCCCGTAGGCTCATGCTCCTCGAAGCTCCTCTGGGCCTGCGATGATGGTGGTGTGACAGTCAGAGAATGGAGGTCAGGGAGAGAGTGGAGGAGGAATCCGGAGGCATTTTCCTTCCAGAGTCGGCAGCTGTGGGGTGGTGGATCAAGCACTGGAGTTGGAAATTGGTCCCCATTGTGGGGAGGGGTGTCCCAACTGAGCTACCACAGATAAATAATTCAGTCTCTGTGAAATCTGTTTTCCTTGGGCTGGAGCGGTGGCTCAGCGGTTTCGGCGCTTGCCTGGCAAGCACGAGGACCTGGGTTCAAACCCCAGCACCACGTACACAACTAAGTGTTGGAGCAACGAAGGCCATATGAAAAACTAAATAAAGTTGTTTCTCTCTTTCTCTGTCTCTCTCACTGTCCATCTCTCTTTAAAAAAAAAAAAAAAAAAAAAAAAAGAAATCTGTTTTCCTTGTCAGTTAAATGGCCATGCTAATAAACCCACACAGAATTAGGAAGCTCAAATATACAATAGTTCTTGTCCCAAGGCATGGAGCACCCACTAGGTGCCAGGTCCCATGCTGGGTGGTTCACATACATTACCTTATCCAATCATCACCACAACAGTCCCCAAAGGTAGGTGCTGTTATGTCCATTTAATGAGGAGGTAACCAGGGCTTTAGTAGATGATAGACCGTGTCCATCTCACTGCAGACAAACCATGAAGCCCTGGAAAGCTGTGATTTATTGTTAAAGTGCTCTGGAGTTCTCAGCTCATTCCCTGGAAATTTCTTCAAGAAAATTCTTCTAGGCTCCAGCCTCTCTTTTTATTTTATTAATTTTGAGACAGGGTGTTGCTAAGCTGCTGAGGATGGCTTTGAACTTGCAATCCTCCTGTCTCAGCCTCCCGAGCTGCTGGGATCACAGGTGAGAGCCACCACACCCAGCAGAAGACACGTTTCTGCGTGACAAGACTGGTACGTAAATAACAATAGGTCTATGATGTCCACGTGCGGGGAGGAAAAGTAAGAAGGGAGGAAGAACCGCAGTTTTATGTCCCAATGTCAGATGAGGCTCTGAGATAAGACAGAAATTGTACTCAGCATCTAGACATTATAGCCACAAAAATCTGCATCAACAATGCAAGATCCATTGGGCTGGAGTGGCAGCTCAGTGGTTATGGCCCTTGCCTGGCACATGTAAGGATGTGGGTTTGAACCCCAGCACGACGTGTACAATGAAGGTTCAGAGCAATGAAGTCCACATGAAAAACTAAATAAAGTTGATTCTCTCTCTCTCTCTCTCTCTCTCTCACTGTCCCTCTCTTTAAAAAAAAAAAAAAAGGAATATAAGGTCCTGCGGGAGGCTGAAGCAAGAGGATCGAAAGTTCAAAGCCAGTCTGGGGCCTCAACTGAAACCCTGTCTCAAATAATGTGACTTAGTAGTAGAGCACTTGCTTAGCATGCTCAAGGCCCTGGGTTCAATCCTCAGCACTAAATGTATATTCATCATGCAGTCTTGTTCATCCTTATAGCTCGGTTCCTGGCAGAAGTTCTGGGTCGTACTAGTGCTCAAAAATATTTGTTGAGTGAATGAGCAAATAGTCTCTGTCTCAGACCTGCTGGAGAAATGTCCCATTTTAGGATAGGAATGGGACCTTGAACTCGGTCCCTATGAGCCAACCCTTATGGCGATCCGGCGTACACCAGGCACTGTGCCAGTTTCCTTGGTTGACGTACAATCCCTGCCTTCGAGGATCTTCACTAGAGACAATGGTGAGGCTCTTGCAACCTGGCTGTCTAGAAGCCGAGAGAGAGCAAGGACAATAACGGAAGAGCAGGGGTTAAGTGTGAAGAGGAAGCGATTCAGGGTCAGCAAGGAATTCAGCAAGTACATGTCCGATTTTTTTTTTTTTTTTAGTACGAAAAATAGTTCTGCTTTTTGGACTGTGGCTCGCTGACTCAGGGGTTCAAAGAGAACAGCATGAGGGTAGGCGTGGCACTTCTCACTGCAGCAGAAGGCAAAGCCCCAGAGACAGAACGAGGCCTTGACGATGCTTTCCTGCACCGCCGGCCCAGGAGTCAAGGTCAGGGTCAGGCAACCCAGCCCAGTTCCCTGGGGTGCCCATTCCAGCCCCTCTACAAGGCCAACTCTTCACGAGAACAGCACCCTCGTTCCAACCCTGGACTCCACACCAGGCTGCGCTGAGACCCTGCGGCCAAGGGTGTGAGAAGAATCATCCCCGCATCTGTTCTTAACCACGCTTTGTGTTCTTTTGGCTGCACTTTCTTGACCCTGAAGAAGCCAGGTCGGTGCTTCTTTAGCTCCAACTGATTTGCTAGGCCTTTGTTCAGACTCACAAAGGAGAGGAAGATTATTAAAAGAACAGATTGTGCATTCCATATTTACCCCAGATGACACTGCCTTGGTCCTCAAAATAACTCCAGGTCGCCTGGGTGGAACTTGCTTCTTGTTCATCTGGCTGTTTTGCAACTGTTTGCAGAGACCATCTCCACAGTGATATTATCAGCTCGGGGCAGACTGAAAGTCCAAACCCTTGGTTTGTTACTGGTTTCTCCTTCATACCTTGGAACATGACTTTTCCACCCAGAACCACTTGCTTCGTTTCTTGTAAGCATTGGAGTTCTCAGTTGTAAATCCGCCAGCATCCCTTTTTGATAGATTCCTAGCAGTTAAAACCCTGAGATGGTCCACACTTGGGTTGAGGGTTTTAAGTGCTTGGGTGAAATTTCCAAATCAAGAAGAACCACAGTTACTAGAAATCCCTTTTCCTTCAGATAAAACTTGGGTCAAAGTTTTAGGGTATTGAAAGAGGCACTAAGTAAACTAAGAGTCCAAGAGCCTTCAGTGTTTGGTCCAAGGAATATGGAAGTGGAGTTCACAAATAAACACAGATGGTGTGGGTAAACTTTTAGCAAAAACTTATCTTCTTGATATTTTTTTTCATAATCATCATCTTGACCAAAAGTCTTTTTTATAGCATTCTGGTACAACATTGCCGGGGAGATTATAAATATATGCAATTTTCTAATAAGAAATTTGGACATGAATAGCAAAATCTTTAACAATGTGCTATTTTTCTGATGCTAAACTTGGGTCCTAAGAAGACAATTAGAAATGCGAGTAGAGGGATACATACAAAGATGTTTATTGCTAATAGTGGTGAAAAAATTGGAAATAACCTAACTGTACAATACTGGGGGATTGCTTTTTTTTTTTAACTTGATACCTCCATACAGTGGATACTGAGAGACCCCTAAAAATTATGCCTCAGAGGGCTAGAGGTTACAGCACTTGCCTGGCATGCGTGAGATGTGGGTTCAAACCCCAGGACCTCAAACACAACTAGAGCAGGAAAGACCAGATGAAAAAATTAATAAAGTTGATTCTCTTCCTCTCTCTCTCTCTCTCTTTAAAAAAAAAAATCCTGTCTCTTGTGGTCCTCATGTGCAGAGAGTTTTATTCTAGGAGCCTCCTTGCACAAAGCTCATAAGATAAGAAGTACTAAATGATTTCTTATTGCAGTTTGAAGATACTGTCTGATGTGCGTGATATGTGATCCAATAAACATTTACCAATCACAGATTTTCTGCCTTTTTGGACCTTAAAGGTAAGGTTACACAGAGCTAGCAGGGTGCTGCGGGGCTCACCTCTAATCCCAGCAACTCAGGAGCTGAGGCAGAAGGATTGCTCCTTTGAGGCCAGCCTCAGCAACTCAGCAAGATCCTATCTGAAAATAAAATAAAGAGGGCTAAGGTGCGCCTCAAGTAATAGAGGCCTCTGAGGCCCTTTCCAGTGCTGAAAAAAAAAGATATGGAAAGCTGACAAACTATATGGACAGCGTAGTGAGACTACGAAAGGCATCTGCAGAATATCAAGAAATCATTTGCTGTTTGGTAACAACAGTGGAAATAGCTGGGCATTGGGAAGGTGAACAGCTGTAAACATGCATAGCAGCAGCTTATTGTCTGTCTTGTTGAACAAGTGTACAAGGTGGGTTATCATACTCCCATTTTATAGATGAGGGAACTAGGATACAGAGGGTCGGGTCACCTGTTCCACCACTGTGCGTAGGCAAGGATGCAATTACTCAGGTAGGAGAGGTGCAGGGCGGAGAGTTTATGGCTGGAATGGTTAAGTAGGAAGGCAGCAGTGCGTGGATCTAGACATTCATGGCCTGGTCCCAAAAGTCTTCTACCAGACTGGTAAGCATTTAGGCTGGAGAAAATGATAATAATCTTTTTTTTTTTTTTTTTTTATTAAAGAGAGTGGGACAGTGAGAGAGACAGAGAAAGAGAGAAACAACTTTATTTAGTTTTTCACATGGTCTTAGTTGTGTATGTGGTGCTGGGGTTTGAACCCAGGTCCTCGTGCTTGCCAGGCAAGCGCCGAGACCACTGAGCCACCACTCCAGCCCCAATGATAATAATCTTAACAGCGCTCCTTAGTGCTTGGGAATGATGTTGACATAAAAAGGAGGAGTCAGGGTGTCATTATATTCAACTCCCCTGGCTTGTGGGGAGTGGTGCCAGTTCTGCAGTAATATATAGCAACAGATGTGCCCCGGAGTAAATTACACAGAGCCTCGGAGTCTATCATCACCACCACCATCACAATATCCGAACAGCTCTTTGTTTGGGGCAAGATGGAGGAGTGAAGACAGCCTGGGCTTTGGGAACAGAGACCTCCATTCACATGCGGGCTTGCCAGGCACTGAGCCACTCTTGTGCAGACTCACCTTGAGACGCCTGCAGAATCTTCCTCCATTTGTGAAGATCGTGCTTCAGTGATTGATTCTAAATATTTCATGCCATATTGGGAGTTGTTATGGAGAGTTCCTTAGAGTAGTATTAGTCAGGGTATTGCTAGCTGTTGTGATAAAAGAAAACCAAGACCAAAAACACCACCCAAACTCTTCATGGCTTACTGAGATGAAGGACTATCTCCTCTCCCCTATAGCGTGACTGGATGTTTTTGGGGACCTATCATGGAAGGGAATACGGGCTTCTTCCGTCTTGGAGTCTTTCCTTAGATGCTCTGTTCTCAGCTGGCTGATGAACACAGATGTAGGGTAGGACATAAACACGTCCTGGCTGAGCGTGGAGACGGCACATGCTACTTCCTCCCCCACACTCCATTGGTCAAAACCCCATCACATGGCTACAAGGGGAGTCACATGGCCTCAAGGGAGGCCCCTTCTTTCCTTTCTTAAAGAGGTGGGGGGTTTTGTGGGTGCAGTGGCCATGCCTGTAATCCCAGTGGCTGGGGAGGTTGAGGCAGGAGGATAGCAAGTCCCAAGCCAGCCTCAGCAACTTAGGCCCTAAGCAACTTTATGAGACCCTGTCTCAAAATAAAAAATAAAAAGGGGTCAGATGCGGCTGGTTAAGTGCCTCTGGGTGCTCTTCCCACCAAAAAAAAAAAAAAAAAAAAGAGGTGGGATCTTATTGTATTGCCCAGGCTGACCCTGAGCTCTTAGGCTTAAGGAATTTTCCTGCTTTAGCCTTCCAAGTAGCTAGGACTACAGGCAGGTGCCACCATGCCCCACCCCAATCTGCCTTAATTCCCACCTGTGTCTAAGTCCTGCCACTTCATCAACTTCTCTATCAATTGTGCACCTGGGGGCGTTCACTGGGAACACTGCACACTGTCTGATTGGAACGGGAGGAGTTGCAGGTGACAGCAGTTTGCATCCTTGGATGACCATGCTTGGAGTTTCTCTGGCTCGCAATTTGACAGGCCTCATTCATATTATACCATGCTGCAGGCACTAAGCTAATGGTTAGTGACATAGCTCATAGTCCCTGTCCTGGAAACCCATAGAGCAGTGGGGACAAATGACAAAAAGTGAGCTGATGAGGTAAACAGGGTTTCCACGGGGATGCAGAAGAGGAGGCCCAAGCCCATACTTGAGGACACTGTCAGAGAGCACTACCTGGAGGAGCAGGGGCTGTGTGTCCTGAGCCCAAGGGGACAGTCAGCCCAAGCCAGCTGCACAGTCCAGCCCAACCCTGGTGGGTGGCTGGCTGGCCACGGTAACGCACTGAACATGAATTCTCCCAAATATGCAAGTAGGAACTTCCACAGCTGGCCCACATGTGAGGGGCCTTTCTGCAGCTCTGATCGAGACCCCCCAGATGGCAGGATGCACACACAGAGGTCCAGCAGAAGGCAGCTGCGAGTCCTCCCAGGTACCTATTAGAAAAGCAAAAACAAACCCCCTGAGATGATCGTGTCCAACCTCAGAGTGCAGTGCCCTCTTGCCAAGGAAGCCTTGGGGCTGTTTTAAAAAGAAGTGGATTGCTAGGAGTCTGTCTACCTCGGCCTTGCTCACTACACGTTCTCTCAAGATGCTGAGGGGTGGAAAAAGTTGAGCTAAGCCGTCTAGCCGAGGCTGCCTCCTCTACAAACCACACAGATTTCTGTCTTCAAAGGAAAGCTGCATTTTTTTCGTCCGCGCTCAGTCCTACATAAGGTTCCAATGACTAGAAACTTCTGGAACGCCAAAGGGGCCTATCTGGCTCATTCCTTTGCGCTTACTCAGCATGCCTGCAGTGACCATGTTTCTTTTTCTTTTTTCCCTCTCTCTACAGCATCCCTTTCTTCTTTTGGTGATTTACCCTATTTATCAAGAAAACAGTCCCCTTCCCTATCACCAGGTCCTCATCTCTGCCAGCTGCCAGGGTGGGCTCCTGACGGGGTCGCTGGTAACCAAAGCCAAGACCACTGAGGAGACTTTCTATGAGCAGAGCGCAAAGCGAGGGGAGAGAACCTGCTACCAAGCTTAGAGCGACACCGTTGTTCCGTGACTCTCTGGAAGAGAATGTGTGTGTAGAGCGCAGAGAAGGAGCCAGCACAGCAGAAGGAGAGGCACATGATGTCATGATGTCACGGGATCCAGTGGCAGAGCATGAGTCAAGGAGGAGGAGAGGTCAACCCTGCTGCGGAGCCCCAGGAGGGGAGGATTGAGAAAGGCCCTGTCCCTTGTGGGTGACCTTAGGGCGAATTCAGAGGGGGAGGGAAGAGGACTGGAGGTTACTAAGTGGCTGGCAAAAAATACAGGTATTTCTCCAGCAGCAAAGGGCAGGAGATGGTGAGTAGGCCAGAGGAGGTACGGGAGTCACATCATTTTTCCTTCCAAAAGAAAGTGAGGAGCCGCACGCTGATGCACACATGAAATCCCAGCAACTCTGGAGGCTGAGGCAGGAGGATGGCAAGTTCAAGTTCAGCCTGGGCGACTTATCAAGACCCAGTCTCAAAATTGAAAAAATAGAAAGGGCTGGAGATGTTGCTCAGTGGTAGAGCATCCCTGGGTTCAATCCCTATGGGAGAGGGGGAGAGGGAGAGGAGGGGAGGGGAGGGAGGGGGAGAATGAGTAGACAGCCCTAGGGACCAAACAAGCTCAAATTTCCACCCCAAACCAATTGGTAAGACCAAGACCATACTTTGGCTTCAACCAATCAGGATCCTTTCTTCTGAACCTGGCATCAGCTCAACTCCATCCAAACTAAATGCTTGACCATGAGGAAGGGTTAAGTTGTAGGAAAGATGGGTACACACACCTGGGTGTTCTCGAGCTCCGAACCAGCTGAGGAGAGGAAGATGGAACCACCATGTGGTACGCGCCAGGGGGGTAAAAATCTTGCCTGTTCTATGGCTACAAAGTCACAGTGAAATATCTAAGCCCATTTTAGAGGACTGGAGGTGTAGCTCAGTGGTAGAGCCCTTGCCTAGCATGTATGAGGCCCTGGATTTGATCCCCAGCACTGCAAAAATAAGTAAAAATAAATACTGCTTCAAAAACACAAGAAGACTCCCAACTCAAGAAGCAAGCCCCAAATCAGAGGTGATTCAGGAGCTCAGCAATCCCTAGGCCCCTGGAATAATTATGCTTTAATTACCACAACAGTTCCAGCTGTGGGTCTTCATGGAAGGAGAGGTAGAACTGACATTGGGCAGCCTCTGGACAATGCCTGCTGTGGCAGGTCTACTGGAGCTGATGGGCATCCACATACAGTGCAGGACTGTTCTTCAGAGAAGCTCAGGGTTGCTGTCCCGTTTCCTGGGTGAAGCTGTTTTATGACTCAGGACTTCCTTCCCACCCGGCCTCAATTCAGGAAATACTTATGGGCATCCCCTATGTGTAAATTGTCATGGTTTGTGCTAGGGACATGTCAGCATGTTTCACAGAAAGCTACGATCTTAGTTTGGTGGTTCTGAGAACACTGAGTCAGAAAGACCAAAGGTGAGGGTAGCCTCATCTGCTTCTCTGTGTGACCTCAGGCAAGTCATTTCATCCATGCCTCAATGCCTTCTTCTATAAAGCAGTGGTAGTAAAAGTTCCTTGCTTCAAGGATTTTGGCATAAGTTGAGATGATATTCAGAAAGTGTTTAGCACACAGTAAACTCTCATTCAAAAGTAGCTGTTGCTTCAGTATCCTTCCTGGTCTGCTTGGAACACGTCAATCCAATTATCTTCATTCACATGCCTTCACTGAGCACCTACTATGTTCTGGGTGCTGAAGATCTGCAGTGACCAAAAGAGAGATGAAGGGGCTGGGAAAGGAAATTCAGAGGGTGTCGGCAAAGTCAGGATATGTGAGTCAAGGAGGTGAGTGCTGGCTTCTGCACTGTGGAGTTCCCAGGTCAGCTTGAGAAGGGCAATGTCACTTTGTGGGCAGGTGGGATGAGAAGCCTGACCCTTGAGGAGAAACTGGAGAATCAACTCCTGCACAGAATTCACAAGGTTTTGATATATTTTGTAGGGGGTTACTGGGGATTGAACCCAGGGGCATTTAACCACTGAGCCACATCCCCAGCCCTATTTATTTTATTTTTTAATTTAGAGATAGGGTCTCGCTAAATTGTTGAGGCTGATCTTGAACTTGAGATCCTCCTGCTTCAGCCTCCTGAGCAGCTGGGATTATTGGTATGTGCCATCATGCCTGGCCAAGGTTTTGATTTGAAAGGGAGCAGAGAGGGTATAAATGTCAGCACAGGAGCTGGCTCTGATGGGAACACAAACCCTTCATTGTAAAAACAGAGAAGGCAGAAAATGTGGGGAAGGTGCAGAGATGACAATAGATGACAGGGCCCCTGTCTCCTTGCTTTTATTGCCTCTGTGAAGTGTGAGGCAAGGTCATCTGCTCATTTTAGAGTGTGGGGGACTGACTATTAAAGAAATATGATAGGATCTAGGCAGGAGTGAAGGCTCATTTGAAACTTACGGACATCAACTTATGTGACAGCAGTCATTTTAATTTTCGAGAGAAGTTCAGATGTGCTGAGGTAGGAGGAAAGTTAAGGGAGTACCTGGGCTTCACTAGGGTTGGGCAAGTTAGTTCAAAAGGGAGAGGGTAAAGGGTTTATGGCTATTTGCAAGGAAGTGAGTGTAATGATCATTACTAAGTGTAGTACGTAGTAGTGTGTACTAAGGGAACCCAAGAGGGAAGATAAACGGAAAGATCTGGCAGGGTCAAAGGTTTGCAGGTCTCGAGGAGGGTGAAGAAACGCTTATGCGTAGGAACTACAGTAAGGACATTAACGTCAGAATTGAGGTCTTGGGGATTGTTTTCTGAGTTAGTGTGATTATTGGTGAGGGCGAGCCCAGAAGTCCATGGGTATGGGTACCTGGAAAACAGGAGAGAAACCCCCTAGAAAGAAATCAATATGGAAGCAACCCAGATGCCCCTCACTGGATGAATGGATCCAAAAACTGTGGTACATATATACTATGGAGTTCTACTCAGCAATTAGAAACAATGATATTGCGGCCTTTGCAGGTAAAAGGATGGCTATGGAAGAAATCATGCTGAGTGAAATCAGCATAACACAGAGATCCAAGGGTCAAATGTCTTCACTATCTGTGGAGGCTGGAGCTAGACCCTGGCAATGGGGAAAGGAGGTCAATTCTCGTTTTAAATCTGAATAAGGTGTAATGTCATACAATCTAAGGCATTCATAGAGATGTATTGGGAAGGGGTGGGGAGGGATAAGGGTGGATAATTGGGGGGGTCATGGGGGTAAATTTAATTTTCAGAATTTATATATATATATTATTTTGTTAGAAGCTTGTTTGATTGTTCAACAAATAAATTTCTTAATTAAAAAAAGGAAATCAATAAGTGTGGCTCAGCAGTTGGAGCGCTTGCCTGGCATGCACAAGGGACCAGGTTTGAACTCCAGCACCACATACACAACTAAGCATCAGATAAACAAAGGCCAGATGAAAAAATAAAATGGACTCTTTTAAAAAATCATAAGTGAGAAGTCAATACTATTTCTCATGAATTCACGAAAAAGATGAGGGAAGAGAGAAGGTCAGCTGAGAGAGCAAACAGGAGAGGTAGGAGGAACAATATGGCAGTATGAATTTTAAGGTTTTTTCTTTTTTTTGGGTACCAGGGGTTGAACCCAGGGGCACTTAACCACTGAGCCACATCCCCAGTCCTTTTCATTCTGAGACAAGGTCTCGCTAAGTTGCTTAGGGCCCCTAAATTGCTGAGGCTGGCCTCAAACTTGTGATTCTTCTATTTTTGCCTCCCGAGCTGCTGGGGTTATAGGCATGTGCCACTGTGCCCAGCAGGTTTTTATTTTATTTTTTGTTTGTTTGACAAAGTCTTAAATACTGGAGGGACTGTTGTTACACACTCATGCATACATGGATACTGACATAGTGAGATAGTAAGTTAAGGCCGATCCTAGTCCAGGATCTACTGCCTTTCACAGGTTTTAAAGAGGGAGAGAAACAGTACTGAAAATATTTTTGGTGTCTGCACCTCCCCAAAGTCCCTCTTCAACACAGTTGCGTTCAATGCCACATGTCCCTGTGCTCACAGCAACAGCTGATGGGTCTCAGGGTGGATCTGACCTACAGGCAGCCAATCTGCAGACTGATCAGTAACCTGTTAAGGAGCTGTTGTCAATAGGATGCGCTGTCCCAGTTAGATTTGGTCTCAGGAATCTGAACCATAAACACAAAAAGCTGAAAGTTAATAGAAGCCAATGCAGAGAATAGTGAAGGAACAAAGGCCACCAGAACCGATCCCACGTAGATTATGGGGACAAAGCTACAGGCAAGCTGAGAAAGTCAGGAAGAAAAAGCAGCAGAAATAGGGCTCATGCCAGAGACGGAGCAACCCTCCCTGGATTCTGTGCTGGGCCCTGAGCTCCCTTATTATAAAGTAACCTAACTTTGAAAAGTTTTTGAACACAGAAGCAACAGGATCAGACCTGGGGTTCTGAGTGTGGGCTATGATCCTAGAACTCATTGGCTGTGTGATCTTGGATCAGTTATGTAATAACCTCTCTGTGCCTCAGCTCCCTCATCTGTAAATTGGGAACAATAACAGTACTGCCCCCATAGGGTTGTAACGAGAATTAAATGAGAAATGACAGACAACGCACTTTGAGCAACAAGGCTTCCTTTAACCCTGTTTTCTCCTTGTTTCTTTAATGTCACCAATTTCAGAAAACTTTCCCTTGTGCCTATTTTTCCTGACTTCCAACTTTTCTTGGTTCTTTCTACCCCAAGGCCATTCTTTTTCTCTTATCTTTTGGCCTCCTCTGTCTACATTCTTCCCCAAGTGAACTCATACAGATGTCTTCTGCTCTTAAATACCTTTAAGTGCCAATAACCAGCTGATGGTTCTGTTTAGTTTATCTCTAGGTCTGACTTCTTCCTCAATTCCAGACTTCCACATCTAGTTCCTTACTGGACATCTCCGTTTAAGTCTGTGATAGGCATCTAAAAAAATAGCTTGCCCCAATAGTACTCCCACTCCCCCCACAAAAACCTTGCTCCTCCTACAATCTTGATTCAATGAATGGCAAATCCTTCCAGCATTGATCAGCCAAACAACAGCATCTTCCTGGACTTTCTCCTTCTCACTCATCACCAATGCATCAGCAAACATGTAGAATGCATTGGAGAAGGAAGATTTGTCGCCTCTTCAGATGCTACTACTCCAGTGGAAGCCACCTTCATCTCTCTGCTGCATGACCCTGAGCAAGTTCCTTACTTTTTAAGGGGCCTGTTAGGAGGATTCAATGATTTTTATTTGTAAAATGCTTAATGGTGTTTATTATATAGGAAGCACCCCATCAGTGCTTTTTATTTTTTTTTTATTTTTATTTTTTGAGAGGGACAGTGAGAGAGCCAGAGAAACAACTATTTAGTTTTTTACATGGCATTAGTTGCTCCAACACTCAGTTGTGTATGTGGTGCTGGGGTTTGAACCCGGGTCCTCGTGCTTGCCAGGCAAGCGCTGAAACTGCTGAGCCACCGCTCCGGCCCCCCATCAGTGCTTTTTAAATAAATGCCAAGACTATAGAAATGGCTTGCTAAGGCCTTAGTCCCCCTACACTCCATTCAGAACACAGCCGCTGGGGTGATCCTTTTGGAGCCCAAGTCAGAGCTGGTCACTGCTCTGCACTTCCCCTCTGCCCATTGGCCTCCTTGCTGCCCATGGCCACACCAGGGGTCTAGTTTCTTGGAGGATCTTTGCTCTTGCTGTTCTGTGTGCCTCTGCTAGCACACAGAACTAGCCACGTGGCCTCTTCCCTCTTCCTTTCAGTTGCCTGATCCAATGCTACTTCCTAAATCAGGCCCTCCTGATCATCCTCCAAAATGCAGCCGCACAAGCCCAGCATGCAGGAGCTGAGTTTTATCCCAGCCGCACCCCTCCCACACCTCCAATAACAGCGCCACACCAGCACAGCCTGTTTTGTTCATGGTTGTATCCCCAGAGCCTGAACATAGGCGCTCGATAAATTCTGAGTAATTACTTCCGAAGTGACACTCCCTTCTCTGAACTCCTGTAATCTCATCTATACCCTTCTTTATAGGCCAGTGGCTTTACACCATGCAAGCTTTTACTTGACTGTGAGCTCATTTATTCAGTTACAGTCCCCTAACAGGCTCACAGGTGACCTGATTTGATTCCAAGGAGGGAGAGAAAGCCAGGGAGAGCAGCTATTATCAGCAAAACTTGCATTCCAGGTCTCCTGCGTTCTAGACCAAACTCAACAAACATTTGTTGAATGAAGGAGAGGAAAAAGAAAAAAAAAATCTGAGTCCTTGACCCACAGGGCTGAATCTCTGTAACATGTAAAAGGTCAAATTCGAGCTAGCATTTATTGAGCTCACTTTTCTAACCTTTTTACCTGTGTCGTCACAACTACCCTGTCGCAGTTTCTGTCTTAAACGCCTCTATTTAGGTGCCTGAAACAAGGCCTGGTATACAGTAGGAGCTCAAAGCTCTTTAATTCTGGAGACGTGCAAGTGCAGTGTCAGGTCCCACCCGTAGCCGGCAAAGGCAGCGCTGGCATGGATGCCCCGTCAGGTTCCGCTCGCTGCGCGCTCCCTCCGGGTAGGGCTGGGCTGGGCTGGGCTGGGCTGGGCCGGGCCGGGCCGGTCTGGTCGGCGGTCGCCACCAGTTCCGGGTCCACTGACGGCGAGAGCGCGTGCACCGGGTGGGGCGCAGAGGGACTGTCCCCTCCCGGCCCAGTGCTTTCCGCAGCCCCGCCTGGGGGCTCTAAGGGCCGGGGGCTGGGCCCCTCGGCCGCCCCACGCGCTGCGCGAAGAGTCGGTGACTGAGGGTCGTGGCCCACTAAGACCCCGCCGCGCCCCGCCCGCGCAGGCCCCGCCCCGCCCGCGGCCCCGCCCCCGAGTGCCCGGCCGGCGCTCCGCCCCTCGCGCCGCGCTCCATACTTGGCGATCGCCGCGGCCCCGCGCGCTCATTGGCCGGGAGCTGGCGGCGTGGGGGGCGGGCCCGGGCCCGGGCCGGGGCGGGGAAGGAAGGTGGCGGCGGCCCGGCGCGGGGGGAGGGGGGCGCTGACCCGGATGTTCACTCCTGGGCACCCGGGGAAGTGGAAGCGCCGGGCCCTGCTGCGGGGGGGAGAGCCACAGACGCCGGGACCGGGACCGCCGCCGCCGCCGCCACCATGGTAAAGGCCCACGGCCCCGGCCCCGGCCCGCGAGCTCGCGTCCCCCGCCCCCGCCGAGCCCCGGCGGGGGAGGGTGGGTTCCCGGGGTGGGGGAGGGGCGGGGTCCCGGCCCCTAGGTGCACCCCATCCCTCGGGCTCCGGAGGGAGGCTGCGGGCCGCTGGGGTGGCCGGTGACCCTGCCCCCCAGCGCCCGCCCTCGGCCCCTTCTGGCGTCCCGCTGTCCCCCTCCAGATCCAAGCTGGTCTGCCCCAAAGCCCAGGTTAGACCCTCTTTCCCCAGTGGGCCAGGCCTGGCACCCCCTCCAGTGACCCAGGCGTGGTGCCCCTGCTTCCTCCTATGGCCTGAGCTACGTCCCCTACCCGAGTCCCTGCGGCCCAGGCTAGGCCGTCGTTTCTCCTTGCCATGGCCCAGGCTAGGCCCCCTCCCCTCAAACTCCCTTTGCTTTTACTTGGTCTCAGCCTGTACCCTTTACCCTTCTTCAAGTGGCCTGAGCCTGAATTTGTTTCCCTGCCGGCGCATGACTCTTCTCGTCCTTCCATGGTCTTAAGTGTGGACCCTCCTGGACCTCCCTACCTCTTGCGCCCCCACGATCCGGTTTCCCTGACTTTCCCCCACTTTTAAGGTAGCCTGCGTTAGGCCCCCTCTTTCCTTTCAGGGACCTGCCCCCGACCCACGTGACCCCTCCCCTTTACCTTCTCAGCAACCTCTTGGAAGCGGGGAAGAGGGGAGTAAACACCCCAGTCGAGGTGAGGGTGGTCCAGGTGTCGCCCCTTCTCGGGCTCCAGGGTTGTCCCTTCTGATGATCGAGCGAGGGATTGAAGGATGGACATCTGTGTGCCCGGAAGGCAGCGCTGGGCCTTCCCGCGGCTGCAGCAGCCTCACCGCCTCCAGTGCGAGAGACAGTGCGCCTCAGCCCCAACTGCAGCAGAAGGGTGAGGGTGGGGGAGCCCACCGGATAGGGATGAACGCACAATCACCCTTGTGAGGCCACCGCCCTGGGGGAGCCACCAGGCTCAGAGCTCAACATACGGCCTGGACACTATGCACTGTAGCAGACGCAGCCTCCCTTTCCCCCTAAACTGTCAGCTTGTAAGGGTTGGAACTGCTGATTATGGAGGTGCCTCGGATCAGGTGAGCGGAAACTTGAAGCAGCGAGCTAGATTCACTCGTGGTGTTTGTTTTGGTAATTAAGGCTCTCACCTAGGCCCCCACACATAAAGCCTGCCACTTCACCGACTTTGGAACCGTCTGCAGGGCAGGCCCAGTACCCAGGCTGGAAGGGCTAGAGGACTTCTGCTTCCTGTGGTGAAGGAAGCTCTGAAGAATGGTGGACTGTCAGGGCGAAGGCCATCCACCTGCTACATCAGGGCCCTGTGCAGGGGGCCTCCTGTCCAATGCAAGCAGCTGTTTACATGTGAACTTTGGGCTCCAAATGGTTTTGAGGATCCCAGTTCCTTGTTTAATCAAAGGATGTTGCTGCAGAATAGAGTGACTAATTCAGACTGGCGAAGCTTTTTCTTGATGCTTTCCTGTATATGATTAAAACAGCTGAAAACCAGCCGCCAGCCCCCAGCCTTCAGTCCCCAGTCTGAGCAAGAAAGGTTTCTGCAGGATAGATTTGGGTGAGGACTTTAAAAATGGACTGAAGTTTTCTAAGCTTGCTTTAAGGGAAAAAGCAAGGGAGGATGGGTGGAGTGGCCAGACGCGGCTGCTCAGGGCTGTATATCAGATAGGGAGGGGCAGTTCTCCGAGTGTGATGGAAAGTGCCAGTAATGATCCAGGAGAGGTGCATGACAGTCTTGTCCTTGGCTCATGACTGGACAATCTGAAAAGAGTGGAAGGGGTGAAGGAGAGGGCCTACTGTGTGCTACACACTGCTTTACCTGCATGAGCTCATTAATCCATACCCAGGTCTCCTGGGGTTTTGGTGTCACATTTTACAGGTGAAGAAGCTGAGGCTCAAGAGGAGGAGCTGCTTATTCAGGGTGTTGCTCAGTCAGTGGAAGAACCGCTCTCGGTCGCTGGAATATCTGACCAGCTCTGAGCTGTTTTTTTCCTGTTGTACCAAACTGCTTATATGTCTGAAGCTATAATCACACTGTTTAGAAACATAATATGGGATGCTCAAATGTGGCAAGGATGAGCGGCATTTATGATCAATAGATTGTGTGGGGACACAGGCAATTTAGTGTGGGCCAGAGCCTGAGCTCTTGGAGGGCAAAGATTTTTGTCTTGTGTTTTCTATTCCTGTATCTCTGGGGCCTAGAGCAGTATCTGGCACTGAATGAAATGATTTGGAAAGTTGGTATACTGGCCTATATCGTTAATCTCAGTTAATCTCAGCTACTTGGGAGGCTGAAGCAGGAGGATCACTAGTTCAAAGGCCAACCTGGGCACCACAGCAAGGTGGGAGACCCCATCTCAAAGCAAAGAGATGACTTGGAGTATGTCTGTGTCTGTGAATTTAGCCTCTTGGATTTCATATCTATGTCTCAATAACTTGTTCTTAGTGTCTCAAAGGCCCATAAGTAGTTTCTGGCTGCTTATTGTTAAAGTTATTCCCTATTTGAGTAATTGATAAACCAGTGTAGACAGTTGGGACAGAAGTGATAGAGTGGGTCTGCCTCATAGGCAAATGAATTAAGACCAGCATGGTTTTGATTTATAGTAGGTTTTTTTCTCCCTTCACTACTGGGGATTGAGCCAATGGTCATGTGCATGCGAGGCAAGTGCTCTGCCACTAAGCTACATCCCTAATCCTTTGGTTTTTTTTTTTTTAATTTTGAGACAGGGTCCAGGTGAGTTGCCCAGACTGGTCTTGAACTTGTGATCCTCCTGCCTGAACCTCCCAAGTAGCTGGGATTATAGACATGAGCCTTCAAGGCCCAGCTTTTCGGTAGGTTTGATGTGAGAGAAAGCAGATCTGTTTTACGTTGAGGGGCACGGAGGCTTGAGACCCGAATGGATTTGACTTCAGGGTGAATTACATGATTTTTGTTGCCCTCAGTTTCACCTTTCCAATTAAGAATGCACAGGCAAATGGAATTTATTTGCATTGCCTTAGCAGGTAATGGTCTCACCACTGTCCCTAAGTGCTTTACACTTTCAAAGCACTTTTCCTAACACAACTCTAGCTTCTAATTTAGGAATAATTATTTTGAGAGTTACAGTCCTAGCACTTGATGGTGGGGCTGGAGAGGGCCCCTCAGGAATCTCCAACCCAGAGATGGTTTTTCCTAACAGGAGCTGATAGGAGAAGCTCCCCTCGTAAAGGTAAAACTGTGGAGCTGACACTAATGTGTCTTGGAGGTCTCCTGGTGCAGATAACATGCTTGCTTCTGTTCAGACCTGGAATGTACACACAGCTCTGTCTATTTTATTTTATTGTTTGTTTTTTTTTTAAGAGAGAGGGATAGTGAGGGAGAGAAAGAATCAATTTTACTTAGTTTTTCAAATGTGGTTTTCGTTGCTCCTACACTTAGTTGTGTACGTGCTGCTTGGGTCAGAGCCATGTCCTCGTGCATGCCAGACAAGCTCCGTTACCACTGAGCCACTGCTCCCGCCCTAGCTCTGTTCATTTAAACCCAGCTGGCGTCTTTCCGGTGAAATGCTTGTGAAAGTAGCCAAGGATCAATAGTTTGAGAATATGGAGATGAGAAGCCATGCCTTTAAAGCAGATCTTCCTGTTCTGTGGGGGAAGGAAGGGGACAGGTGACTGATGGCACAGGGATATCTGTAGTGGCAGGGCAGATACCTGATCATTCCGAATCCTGCTCTTCAGGCTCAGAGATTTTATGTTGGCAAATACAGGAGTGTGCTGGGGGTGTCTGAAGCCAGGGGGTAATGGTACCTGAGTATTTGTGTGTGAAGTGGCCAGCCTGCTGCTTGTGTGTCGGTGATGAGCAAGACATACGAGGCTATGTGCCCTTGCAGCTTGCGTGGCTGATTGTTGGTCACGTCGCTCTTGGGTAAAGTTTAGAGGGGGCGGTTTAGTATAACTGCACGCATGTAAGCATGAGTCATGACAGGACTCAGGGAAAGTTGCCTGTGTGCCAGGCTGGACTCCAGGCCTTTCAGGGTGTGCCCTCTCCCCGTGCATCGCAGGCGAATTGCAGTCAGTTCCTCTGCACACCTTGCATGCTGTCCCACCAGAATCCCAACCTCGGAGAGCTGTGGAAGTCCCGCCTCTCCAGCCCAGGTCTGTGCTGGTGATTGAGATCTCCTGCGATCCTGAAACATTCAGGTTATAGCTCAGCCCCGGTTTTCCTTAACAAGGAACCTGAAGCTCCAGAGGTTGGGTGACCAGTGACCAGTGTGTGTGGCAAGCCCAGGATTCAGATCTGAGGCTGCCTGACTGCTGTGAAGGACAGTGAGAGGCAGAGCCCAGGGTCCAGGATCTTGTCTCATTCCCTGTACAGCAGATCCTTCCAGTAAGGGTGGGGTGTGGAATCCCAGAGGAAGGCACTGCAAGAGCACCTGTGCTGGGACCAGCTGGAGCAGTGCCATTGCCAGAGCTGGGCTTGGGCAGGCTAATGTTCACATGCGAGGAGGTGGAGATGGGACATTTTCCCATCAGCGTGTGTGTTAAGTGGCTACTCTCCTGCTTATGTACCACAGATGCAGAGACCAGCAACACAGACAAGGTTGTGCACCCTCCCAGCTTCTGTCACTTCGAGTTGGCCATGTCACTGTCCTGGATGCTTTAGCCAGCAGCCAGTGGGGAAGGGTTGGCCTCAGGTGGGAAGCAGAATAATGTAAGAAGTTAGACTTGGGCACCGCCTCGTGAAGAGGGTTAACTGAGACGTTGCCTAGTGCACAATTGTATAGAGTATCATCATCACCACGGCAGATAAGGTGCAGAGGGGTATGTGGCTAGGCCCTCTGGCTAAGTGGAGGAATTGGGTTTTTCGGCTGTGCATCTGGACCCCTTTCCTACACTCCTTACTGCCAGCCAAGGGCTGCCTTAACGTGTGCTTGACTTTGGGCTGGGCCTTGAATGGAGACATCCCCTGATTGAGCCTGAGACTTCCATCCATAGAAGATGGGCTGCCTATGAGCTGGCTGCACAGGCGTCCCGGTCTGGATGTTTGGTCTGTGCTGACGCAGCCTCCTTTGAGTGGAGCTTCCTTGCCCTCTTCCAGGCGTGGGAAAAGAGGAGCAAGATGGGGCAGAGCGGATGAGTTGTGTGAGAGGAGGGCCTGCTGCCCTGTGCGCTGGCTGCCTGGCACCTGACAAGTTTCATGAGCCTTGAACAAGTGAGTGGCAGGCGCTGAGGGCTGGCTGCCTTTCCCCTTGCTGTCTGGGATACAGAACAAGGGCTTTGGAGTGGGGCACATCTGGGTTGAGTCCTGTCTGCCACTGTGTATGTGACCTTAAGTGAAGATCCCGTCTCCCTTAACCTCAGTTCCTTGATCTGCAGTTTGAGGACATTGTTCTATAGGGATATTGGGGAAAAAATGAAAATTTTAATGTACTTGACCTAGCCTGGCACACTGTGGTAGCAGTAGTTATTATTTGTCTTATTGTGCACACCCCAGCGTGAGGAACACAAATAGGTGTAATCCCTGTCCCTTCAATCCAGGAAGAGGGGAGGCAAGCCTGAAAAGTTAAGTGCAGCTGGAAGGAAGTAGGACTGGCAAAGACTTATGAAGGGCCATGCACATGCAGGCATGGCTTGTGTTCCACCTGCACCAGGAAGCCCGGCCACTCTGCAGCCCCCAGCCAGCTTGGGGGCTGGGCTTGAAGCCTGGGCAGAGCTTGCCTAGGCAGAGAGGATGGGGTGGGGCACAGTGAGAGTCCACTCTACAAAAGCCAAGGACAGGGGCATGGTCAGCCTTGAGTTTGAGGACCATGCAGTAGGTCAGAGCAAGGGAGTGGGATGGCTGAGTTGCTAAGCTAAGGAGTTTGCATTTGATCTGGGACAGTGTGGAGCCAGTGACATTTTTGACAGGGCAGGTAGAAATTTGAGGAGGCTGGCAGAGTGGTGGTATTTTAGGAAGAGTCCTGGCTGTGGTGTGCAGGAAGGACTAGGAGCTGAAAGAGACAGGAGGGAGCAGGCGTTCCTAGCCATCAGCCTATGAGCATATGGGGGCCCTGGCTGCTGTGGCTGTGGACATGGAGAGGAAAGGTTGGGGGAGAAATTTAAAGATAGGAAGGCAGAATGAGACACAGATTTGCCGTGTCTGGCTGAGGGGGATGCTTCTGCCCCCAGTGCTCCCCTGTGCAGGCATTCTGATTGGGCACTTTATCATTGACACACAGCTATTTCTGGTCAGTTTAAATCCAAGATAGCGATGCCTGCAAAGGCTGGATATCCCATTAACAACTGAATGGGGGTTCCTGCCTGGTCAGCCCAGTGACCAGCCAGCCTGTCAGCTGGCCCGTATCTGCCAGTTTCCCCACATCCCGGAGCTCTAGTCTTAGGACACACAGAAGCACACGAGACCCCCAGTCTGCTGAGGGAGATTGCAGGGCAGCTGTAGGAGCCGCAGGAGCTTGTTAATAGTCCACAGTGTGCTAGGAGGCAGGTTGTCACCTTACCCTCTTACGGGGGTGACGAAACTGATGCAGTCCTGACTGTAGGCTGAGTGGCGGCTGGTGACTTTTTTCCATCTGATAATTCTGTGCACCTGCTGAGCAGTCAGGTAGACCTACTGGTCTATGGTTCTGAAAGACCAGGATGAATGCAGAGCAGTGTGAAGGAACCTGTTGGGGACACAGGCCGGCTTCCTCCTGTTGCTGCCATCTTCAAAAACTGAAAGGAGCCTTTGTCACAGTTCTCTAGTGATCAATTTCCAGTTCCCTAGTCCTGTTTCTTCCAAGGCAGCGTCCTTGGTGGTTACATTCACGTGCCTCAAAGGAGGAGTGATCATGAGGATTGAGCGAGTTCACTGAGAGGTGTAGACGGTGGCCTGTTGGCGTTGTTACCGTGATTGTCTCACTGTCATGGGGATTCGACGGCTGCTGTCTCATCTAACCTCCCAGCCACCCCGAGAGCCACCTTTCTGAGCCCCCTGGAGGTGGAGTCCCTGGCCCAAGCCTGGCACTTCTTAGGGGTTAGTCTGGTTAAGCCAGACTGGTGAAAAACCCAGCCCAGTGCTTTATGGACTTGGAATTCTTAGCACAGTGGAGAATATTGTTACCACTGGCTCTAAACTTCGCTTAACTGCTCTGTGAAGCTTCCTCTCCTTGTGCCCAGCTCACAGGACCCTTGCGAGTTAGGATCTGCTCTGAAACCATTATCTGATTTAACAGTACTGGTCTTCCAAATAAAATTCAGATACTACATTGGTGAAGTGAAGTATCTTTTTTTTTTTAGGGCTGAGGACCGAACTCGGGGCCTTGCGCGTGCTAGGCAAGCGCTCTTCCCCAACCCCAAGTATCTTTAACTTAACGTATAGCCCGTGTATCACTTAAGAACAGGGATACGTTTTGGGAAAAGAGTCTTTAAGCGTCTTTAGACAGACTGGAGCTGTGGCTCAGCAGTTGGAACACTTTCCTGGCATGCGCAAGGACCCGGGTTCAAACCCTAGCACCACATACGCACAACTAAGTGTCGGAAAATCAAAGGCCAGGTAAAAAAGTAAAGTTGGTTCTCTTTCTCCCTACCCCATCTTAAAAAAAAGTCTTCAGTCATAATATCCTCAGTTTGCATCATGAATTATACTTAGCCCAAACTCAGATGGCTGCAGTGTTGCGGGGCAGTATAGTCTTACTGGGCCACCATGGTACCAGGTGTCATCCTTGTGTGGCGTGAGTACCATAAGGCTCTGAAAAGATGCTCTTGCCGGTGCTCTCTGTGCTGGGACAAATGCGTAGTAAGCAGTTTCCCTTTAGGACTGAGCCAGGGGCATTTCCTGGTGGCAGGAACGGCCTTTTCCTTCCCGTCTGTAGCTGTGTGTGGCAGGTGAGAGCAGGGCCCAGCTCATCCTGGTGCTGCTCCTTGGGCTTCTCCACTCAGCTTTGGCTCCGATGCGCTGCTCTGCTTGCACATGTGCAGCTTCCTGCCCTGCAGTTTTGTGCTCAGAACCTGGGAGGAGGAGCTTAAGTCTGCAACACCCTCTGGTGAAAAATATGGTCTTAGGGCAGTAGGGCTGCTGAGGGAGCCACTCTGGAATTTCCCCCTGGCCCATTTCTGATTTGTTTTCATCGGTCCTTTGCTGTTCTTCTGATTGCCTGGTGACGTTGGCCAGGCTTGGGTCAGGTTGCTTGTTGGAGGATTTCTGATGTGGCTGTCATTGCTCCTGTGCGCTCTGATGATGGTGCCTCAGTTGACATCTCTCTGAGGCGCTGTGGATGCAGACCTGGCTGCCCTGTGACTCGAGACCTCTGGCTTGGTCTTGGGGAGCGCACTGGCAGGCAGTACTGGTGCTGGAGGTTGCCCGAAACAGCAGCCTTCCTTCCTGGGGACTCCACGTTCACCCCTGAAGTCCCCATTAGTTGCACCAGTGACTGCTTTGCCAGGGGGTGCCACTGTTCTCCAGTTCTCCGAGCCCCAGCCCTGGGAGGTCAGTTTCCCCGTTTTGCTCGGAAGGTGTACTAATGTGCTCAAGGGTGCCAGCTAGGTAGTGGCAGTTCCCTTGCAGCCCATCCTGCTCAAAAGCTCGTGCTGCTTGAGTTCTGCTGTCTTGCCTCACTGGGCTGCTTATTGTATAGATGAAGAAACTGGCCAACAGGTTCCCTGGAGGTTCAGCCATGGTGGCTGAAGAAGTCTGGATTCACTTTAGAAGTTGGTTTTTGGTTCAGGTGGCTGAAATGAAAGCAGTTGGAACTTGGAGAGCTGTGGTGTGTTAGAAAGACAGCTGCTACGTCAAGGTGTTTGTGAGGTCTCATCCTCTCACCAGCAGGGCAGTGCTTGGCGGTGTGGCAGGACAGGTCATTACAGGACTGTCAGTATCCCCAGCTTCTGTCTGGGATAGAAGTGCCAGTGGAACGTGTACTCATTGTGACAACCCTGGTTTGGGGACTACTGGTTGACAGCTTTGCAGGGTTCCCTGGCTCTTTTCTGAAGCTCCAGCTCAGCCCTGGCCAGCTGGGCCAATGTAAGGTGCAAGACTTCAGGGTTAGCTGTTTCAGTGTGACCTCGGGCAGGTGGAGTTGGTTACCCTCTGTTCTTCCTGATAAGCGTGTTCTTCTAGGAGGGAAGTTAAACAACGAAACCCCTCAGGGTTGTTAATGATGTATGATGGCTGCTGACACTGGCACATGCCGTTGCTCTGTGGTTGTTTGAGGAATCAGTGAACATCTGAGAAGTTCCTAATAACATAGTCCCGCTCCCTGTACAGGTTGGACCATGTGAAATTGCCCCTTTTGTAGGTCAGAGTGGTTGGCTTCGTGTGGTGCACCTTAATGATTAAACACCAGGGTGCAGTGAGTTTAGGGTGAGCACCTTGCAGCATTTTACTCTGCCACACCTGGCTTTTCCAGGTGACCAGCGCGGGGCCGCTGGTCAGCTCAGAGGAGCTGAGCAGGGTGTGCTCAGCGCTGAGGCCTGCATACGCCTAGTAGTCTGTGCCACTCCTGATACAAAGGCCTGTGGTGGTACAGGCCTTGGCAGGACTGTGCTATGGTGAGAGCAGTGCTCCTAGTGGTGACTGGCAGGGTGGGTGGGGTACTAGGCACTTGTGACCAGCTGCTCCTGGAGTTTCCGAATGATCGCCCAGTCTCGATTCCTGGGTCCAGGGCAGTGAAGGGAGAAAGCCTGGGTCTGGTCTGAACCATGCGGACCCAAGCAGTTCCATCCGTTCTTTGCCAGTCTCCTTCTGCATGAAATAGTAAGAGTGGTTGCGGCAGAGCAACGGTAGAGCGCTTGCCCGGCGTGAGCAGGGTCCTAGGTTCCCCAGCACCACGCACAAAAGAAGCTATTCCCATGAGTTTCCTGGCGACCGAATACACGAATCCAGGTGCCAGCAGAGTGGTATTGTAAACTGGGCTCAGCACGGTGTTAGAGCTGAGAGGGACTTCACTGGGGACACTCCTTTGCTTCTTGCTGGAGGGAGTTTGCCTTGGTGCTGATACTGGGTGTCACAGGCAGTGAGTGGGCTTAAAACCCTCACTAGCTCTGGGCCTGGTGGGGCAGGCGCCTGCTACTCCTGGAACAAGCGTTTTGAAGCGGGACTCTTACTCCAGGTGATAAAACTAGCCACTCTTGGGAAAATGGCTTATTCTCTTTTTCTTTATCCAAGAGCAAGTGTGGCGTGCCAGTGACACTTGGTACCTAGAGCCTTTGAGGGGGCCAAGGCCTGACACTCGTGGGGCTCCCTGCCCTGCCCCTTGCCAGGACGGTGCTTGCTTCAGGTCCCTTTTCCACTTCTGAAGGTGGCAGGCTTGCGGAGGTACCCTCGGCTTCCTTTCACCCAGCTTGCATTTGTCCACCACTGCGGACCGACTTCCTGCCTCGGGGGTTTGCCAGTTCACGTTGTGGACGTGGGTTTGATTTAAGGCATGTGGAGAGTCGGGGCTCAGGGTGTGAGGGGAAGGATAAAGGAGGACGGGAAGGAAGGCCCTGCCGTTGGAAGGCAGCTTCTGAGCCACGCGGGCCTGACCTCCTCACTTCATCTCTCCAGTTCTCAGTTTCCCCATTCGTAAATTGAGCACACCGTCCTCCCCTCACAGGCAGTCAAGAGGACGAGTAAGAAGAGTGTGTAAAGGGCTGCGGCTCAGGCCTCACGCATGGCCCCAAACATGGGCTTGTTAGGTAGAAGTTCCACCATGGGTCGTGCATGGTTGCAGCGCCAGGTGGGCACTAAAATTCCCTGTAAACCTAAAGGTTAGCCCGAGGAAAGAACTTGCCTTCAGCCTTCACTGTACTTGCTCCAGCCACCTCTTCCTGCAGGGTCACCGGCAAGGGGCCTTGCCTTGCTCAGACCAGCCTCTGGGTGCTGAACGTTGTGGACACCAACTCAGGTAACCATTGTCATAGCCTTGTCCTCCCCCCGTTTTGCAGATGTGGATGTGGAAGCTTGAAGGTGACGGGGTATCTTGGACAGGATGACACAGCAGATAAGAAGCAGAGGTGGCCTTGAAAGCCAGTGTTTTCTCATTCAGAATGCAGCCTTCACGTACAACCTGAGACTGGTCCAAGGGTGGCCTTTTCACAGTGATGATTCCAGCCGTGTTCTTCCGTGCTTTTTAAACTTCTGCAGCTGACGATGGGGAGTTTGTGTGGTGGCTGCCCCTTTGTTTTTACCTGGAGTCCACTTTTTTAAAAACTGTGTGTTCAGTCTTTTATTGTAGGTAGTAGGGCACCAGAACTTCTTTTTCTCACTTGACTCTGTCTTAGCCCATCGACCGGCCTTTTCCAGACCCCGCGTGCAGTATCCAGGGCCTTCATTTGGAAGGGAGCCTCACCCCCTCGCAGTCCCTGACCTGCAGGTGGTCCTGAGTCCCCTTTGGGTCAGGTGTGCTGTCTTGTCTTCCCTCCCCCTCTTCCTGTCTCCTCGGTGCAAATGGAGCCTCCTGGGGATAATGGCTGTCCTTGACCAAGCTGGCTGTGCCACACCTGCTAGAAGTGAGCAGGGATGTAGCCATTCGTTATCCCCGAGGGTCTAAGCCATCCAGAGGTACCTGGAGAGAATTGTGGCCTCAGGGAGCCTGGAGCTCTGGGCTGCGGATGACACTACCTTCCTGCACGATGGCAGTTCCTGGCAGCTGCTGTGACCTCTTCCTCTTATGCATTAGTAATATTCTGGGGAAACAGTAGGTCTAGTTGTCACATTTCCTTACCCTCCCTAACTTCATCTTGCCTTCCTTGAAATGACTTCCGTCAGAAGCCTTCATCCAAGGCTAGAATTCCCTTGTCCTTTTGCCTGCTGGACAGCTGGCTTTCTGGGTGTTCTTGCGTCAGTGGCCTATGGTTTCCGAGCTTTCTGAATTCCAGATGGGGAAGCACCCAGGATCTTGCTTTAGTTTTGATTCCACATTGATCAATGTGGTGCACATTGATCGTTGAAACATTTCTTGAAATCCAGGTAAGAACCGGCCACCCTGGCCCCCAAGGAAGGGCCTTCCTGCCATGGGACTAATGTGCAGGGCAGGGCATAGTCAATTCCTGCACCTTTTATGATGAGCTCAGAGCGCTTTATGGGGCTTGGATCTTACTCCGGCATCTTAAGGAAGCGCACACAGTGACGATTATTTCCTCTGGTGAATACTGACAGCGTTTATCAGCCCTCAGTTTGTCAGGCCAGGGGCCTCTGCTCCTGTGCACTGTAACTGGCGTTGTACAGGCGTTGAAGTCTTAAGTTCCCAGAATTCTCCTAAACTTGAATCCTGTGAATTTAGGAAATTAGAAGTTCTCTAAATGTAAATTGTATGTACATTGCTAATAAGTGGCAATCAGGATTTGAACTCATCTCTGAAAGCTTAGTCCCAACCTCTGCCATGTCATGCACTGCATCTGGGCTTTGTCTCTGACATTTAGCTGCGTATGTGGTGCTGGGGTTTGAACCCAGCTCCTTGCGCAGGCTGGGCAAGCGCTACAACTGCTGAGCCACCCCTCCAGCCCCCATATTCCGCACTCTTGTCTTTTCTGGCATAAACTCGGGTACAGTTGAAAGCTCATCTTGGAACGGAAAGACTACGTGTTCCAACACAGTGTTGAGAGCTTTGTGGCAGCTGGGTTGACCAGTCCAGGATGCCAGCTGCTGAGGAGGAGAAGATGCTGTGACCCGTGCCTCTGGATTTGTGCTGGTGCACCTGGGAGGCGTGAACTGCAGTGGACAGACGCTGGACAGTGGGCTTCCTGCAGTGGGCTGGTTAGGTGTAGAATATGAAGACTGTGGGGACAGAGACGACAGGAGAGCGCGGCTCAGCTGTAACGGGGTTTTCAGGAGAAACCTGTGGAGGGGCCCACCTGCCACTTAGAGCCTGGGGTGGATATAGAGGGGATGAGGGGGTCACAGCAGGAATTTTCCTGGGTAAGCTGGGTTTTTCAGTAGGGTGGGGATCCTCTGATAAGGGCCCATGGCAGTAGGTTCCAAGTAGGGGGTTTGCTGTCTGGCTGAGTGGCTTCTGGTAGTTTTCCACATCGATCAACGACCAGGTGGCAGTGTGACAGGGTTGGGGTAGTGCTGAGTGGAGGGAACCAGTCATTTTAGGAAGCCTGCCTTGGTGTCATGAGGGCTAAACAGGTGGAGTTGTGGCCCTTCGCTGTGTGGAGTGGTGTCTCCATCGAAGCTGTATCCCTCTCTGCTTTTGAGTCCCTTCCTTGAGATCAGTCCTCAGGAATGGGGTCGTAGGGCTAAAGGGAATGAGCATTTTTCTCTCCATTCGTTCTTCAGTCATTTTGCTCTGGCAGGGGCTCTCAGCTGCTGCCTCGGCCGTCCTCCAGGCCCCCTGAGCTGGCCTCATCCTCGCCCCCACAGCCCGTTCCTTGTTCTGGCCAAGTTGACAGGGCTCTCTTCCACAGGAGGGCCTCTGCTAGGGACAGCCTTGTCGTTTTTGCCCTATCTGTCTCTCTGCCAGTCAGTCATTAATGTCTTTAAAATGTGCCCCGTTATCTCCCCGCCCTGGGGAGTAACCCAGCTCCACTACCACCAGGCCACACCCCCAGTCATGGTCGCAGTGTCTTTATCATCTCATCAGTGTATAACCTGGTCCCCTCAGTGGGGAGGTCACCCCCAGTCATGGTCGCAGTGTCTTTATCATCTCATCAGTGTATAACCTGGTCTCCTCAGTGGGGACGTCACCCCCAGTCATGGTCGCAGTGTCTT
>PVKS010006585.1:64161-77792 GCA_004027875.1 Aplodontia rufa | reverse complement strand
TGAAGGAAGTAAAGTCAAAAATCAGTGAATGGGATGCCATAAAGCTAAAAAGCTTTTGTACTGCCAAGGAAACAATCAAAAGAGTCAAGAAGTTTCCTACAGAAATGGAGAGTATCATGGACTATGATTCACCAAAGTGTTTTCTAATCTATATAAACTTTGAGTTCTCAAAGTAAATGAGAGCGCAAGAAATGAATTTCCTAAACACACAGGCATTCCTCAACTTTGATAATGTTCCTTTCACAGAATCACTACTTTAAAAAATTATATGTTGACCCCATGATTGTTTTTTTTTTGTATACTAGATTTAAACTTTAGAGAACCAGCTAATGACCTAATATTTTAAGGCATCATTTTATAGCTTCCCACTGTACACCAATTTAATTTTATATCACCATTTTATGTGTCCCCAAAGTCACTTAGGAAGACTAAATATGGCTTTATAATGTTTCCATAAAAAGCATAGTTCTGATAAATTTCATGAAATTGAAACAAAGAAAATAATCATCAGGTAATCCAAACCAGAAAATGTTAGACAGATAGGAGAGGTATGAAATGTTGCAAAATACATAATTTTTTTTTCAAAACTGTCAGGTATAATTCCGGATTTATAATCTTTTATAGATTGCCCCTTGTTTTATGTAAACCTACACACACACAACCCTTCAGGAACATAATTTGTAAAACAGGTTAAGACTGCCTGTAATTAATCAAGGAGATTATAAAAGTAACAGCAAGAAAGAAGACTCTAAAAGCTTTGGCTATTTCTTCTCTTTTCTGTAAACTTGTTTTTGAAAAATATCGGCATATTCTATTTGAAACACAGATATATCCTGTTTCATATACTCAGGTGGAAAGAAAGTGAGGTTTCTTAAATCTCAATGAAATACATAATTTTTAAACTGGGGAAAATCTGCTGTTCTATAAGCCTCATTAAGATCAGGTCTGCTGAAGCTAAGGGCAAAAGGAAAGACAATTTAAGGGAAGAGAACCGAGCAAAGTGACATATGTTGAAAAGAAATGACTAGCCTTCATACCTACTGCAACCCCTCCCTCCTCAAAGCCCTGTTGAATACCTCCCAGGGCCGGCCTCGGTTTTCACCAAGCCTCTGTTAATGCCAGATCGGGAGGGTCCGTCCCAGTTTCTCAGAGCTGAGGCAGCCGCATTTCACATGCTCTGGGCCGGCGCCCAGTCTGCACCTCCCTGGAGGATCCGTTCCTGGGCTGCCCAGGCACATGCAGCCCAGGCTCTTTCTGTCTCTAGAACATCTGCTTAGGAAGAAGGGAGTTCCCCCCATCACAAACTGAAATGTTATTTTCTCATTCTCTTCTGATTCCAAATCTTTCATCTTTGTTAACCTAAACTTCTTCTGACATACTGTGCGTGAATTTTCGTTTTGAACCAGGTACATCAAACTTAACTTGATGTTCTTGGGAAAATTTTAAAATGACAGCTTTAATCGATTTTTTTTATTGAATTAGGACATACATTACAACATCTGTTTCATAGTTACTAATAATGTTTCACTTCTCAAAACTGAGTTATAAAAATAATTGATTTTGACATTAGCCCATCTATTTAATATGGTCTATAAAATGTTCAAAAAATTCCAAATAATGTGATTGCCTAACCAAAGAACCAATCTGCTGACTGGATAAGGACGTTGGAACTCTATCTGGGGGGACTCTTCAGAAATACAATTACAAAGACTATAGGAAGGTATCAGCCACCCCTTTCCCATGTTTATTTATCCATCCAGCAGAGCTGAGGGTAAAAATCTTGTGTTTGTTTCTATGGTTATGAACGGCCCCACCCTTCTGGACATTTACATTGAACCAGTCAGCCAGCCAGCAAGTTCTGCAAAAAAAGAGTCTGGGAGCAATTAAATTGAGACTTATAAAAAAAAAATGTTTTGCCATTGTACTGCTTCTCTGTCAGACTCTAACAAAACCAACATATCTGAGACAAGACCAACATATCTGAAAATGGTGAGAATATACTGGCGAATAAAGAACATACTAGTAATTGATTCCACTATTAAAGCTGTGTGAATCAGGTGTCCCTCCCTGTCCCCCACCAGCTGTGTTTACCTCAGAATGCAAACAAGCTCAGGAAGGTCTGACCCCTGGTGAATTGCATGAGGGGCCTCAGGGGCTCCTGGGAAACAACTCATTCTGAGGGGAAGGCAGGGACAACCATACCAGTTTGCTCAGGAATAGTGTTTCAGCAGTCTCCAGATAGCAATAAGAACAGCCTAGCACTTGTCACTCCAATCTGTCCTCCAGGGTTCTCTCCAGGAAGTGGTAGTGAGGCAAGACTGGGACATGGCAAACAAAAGGAGGCTTTTGCTTGGCACATAGTTAGTGCTAAAGTGCCAGTGCCAGTGGTCACAATAACATCATAGAGGTGGTGGCACCAGCACCCCAGGTTCTGGGAGCCCCTCTGATAGGAAGAAAGGACAGAGAACCCTCAACAGGAGCCAGGATAGTGGCGTGGCTCATCCCTGTAGCCTCCCACCACTGCCGTGGGATGCTCATTCACTCAACTATTTCTTTCTGTTTCCTGATGGAAAGGGATAAAGGGGTACTTGCAGTTCTGAGAATATTAGGAGCTTGAGCCTCACTCAGTATACATGGGAAAAACCCAGTGTTAAGACCTGCCTGGTTGGTTGAGCTGCCCGAAGGCCCTTCCCAAATAATTAGGATCTTAATACTTCCAAGGGACGTTTGGGTCCCTCAAGAGTGACAGCTTATCTCAGTCTGGCAGGACAACAGCTATAAACATATTTAGTTTAATATGGGAAATTTTTTCCTATGTGATATTTGTCACTTGAGAACACTGTGGCAGAATCACATCCAAACCTACTGCATTGAGGATTTTTAGGAAAGAGGAAGAATGACCCTCTCTCTGTTCCCACGCTGCAACAAATGTTAGGAAGGCGCTAGATTTACTGAGGTAAGCTTCTTCAGAGAGTGATAAACACATACAACATGTGTAGAATAAATGGTGGGAAGAAACATGTGTTGCAAAGAGAAAAAATTGAACAGCATAACCCTGGCTTAGGGACCAGCAGCGATTTCTAAGTAAAATTTTCTTCTGTTTATCTGGCATATGTGGATAAATTGAACAATAGCAACAGACTTCAATTTAATATCTCATCCACTGAGAACATGTCTGTCTGTATTTTGTCCATGCTGACAATCTGCCAGGCATCGCCCATGTCAACAGTGACAGCTCTATGAGATTGAACAGGTATTAAGGAGCATCACACAGAGGATACCCTGAACACACCTGTCACTACCATGCTCACCCATATGAGGTGAGTAATCATGGAGGTTAGGTATTTATTAATGCTAAGCCAGTCTACGAATGTCAATCCCTGAAGAATGTGAGGATCTGGGGTGGGGGATGGAATTTCTATAATTTCTCATACATATCACACTTAGTGACCATGAGCATGGTAAGAAGATGATCCATTGGGCACACAAACTTGAAAAATAATTAGAACTTGCACTGTAATTTTTTAATTAAAATCTTCAGTCATTTTAAATCCATGGTTGACTGTGGCCCCCATACTCTATGTGTTGGGACAGTTTTGTGCCATAAAAAGCAAGAGGAAACAATCTCAAAACAGAGGGGTAGCAGGCCTAGCTCTTTCTTGAGTTTGCTGTCAGTAATACTGAGACATATCACAGTGCCCAGCTATGACAATGCCCATTTCAGACAATGGACATGTGCATTAAAAATATTCTTAAGGGCTGGAGCAGTGACTCAGCAGTTGGAGTGCTTGCCTGACATGTGCCAGAACCTGGGTTTGAACCCCAGCACCACAACTGTTAGAGAAAGGCCACATGAAAAAATAAAGTTGAATCTCTCTTTCTCTCTCTCTCTCTCTCTCTCTCCCTCTCTCTTTAAGAAAAAACATCTTAAAATGAAATCTGAAATCAAAGTTTTCCCAATGATACAAACACGGGGCAGCAATCAGAGGTTGGAAGAACCAGGGCTTCACCTTTCCTCAGCCAAAGAACTAAAAGGACATTTTTTAAAACTTGGTACAGAACTTGTCTAGAATTATTAGGGACCATACTTAAAATTACAAGTTCACAGTGACTTTTGTTAAAGTTGAACTTAGGGCTAAGAATGTGCAATTACTTAGGCAATGAGCTAATAATGTTTGCAGCACCACTATTAGTATGCCATTTTTTTTAAGAGAGAGGGACAGTGAGAGAGACAAAGAGAGAATCAATTTTATTTTAGTTTCTCATGTGACCTTTCTTGCTCTGAGACTCCATTGTGTATGTGGTGCTGGGGTTTGAACTCGCATACTTGCGCGTGCCAGGCAAGTGCCGTAACCGCCGAGCCACCACTCCAGCCCACAGTATGTCATTTTAAAACTAAGAAACTAGAATATTAGTACTAATATAAATTTTAGTAAGGGAAATATGTTTGTGCTATTAATTGTATGAATTATATAAAATATTGATTATTTCACTTTTATCTCAACTTTTTACAATTCCCTTTTTGTGTATATTATATCATAGACATATTGATATAAGTGGATAAATAACTTTCTGGGACCACTGATATGGTTCCAGATCAGGAATGTGTACCAAAATGTTTCACAGAAGACTTTTTAATCTAACCTTAGAACCATGATTAAATATTGGTCCAAAATTTTTTTTCTCAAATATTTGAGTAAAGAAAGGGTTCTGAGACTAAGAATAAAATCTTGAAACCACTGTGTTAGACAAACTCATACCTTAATCTATACTGGGTAGAAAAAAAAATCAACTATTTTAGAAATATTCTCCTAATCGTTGCTAATCCACTGGAAATGTGTAAAACCTGAAGCTGTTTCAGGTGGCAATTATATTGTTAAAGCTGTAAATCAATATAATTTCTAGGAGTCTAACAATTGCCTCAATTCCAGAAGCTGAGGGATGAGAGGTCTGAGGAGATAAATAGGAGAGAAAAAGAAATTAGTTTCATTGTACAGAAGTGACTACTGGTTTTGATAACAATATTATTTTATATGCTGAGATATACATTTCGTGGAACCTAACCAGCTACGTTTGCACTCAGTTGGAAATACTTTTAAATGCCAAGATAGAGGTCACTTGTACCCTTAGTATTTCAATCTTATTCTTTAGAGTGCTAAAATAACAAATCTTTCAGATAGAGATGTCTTAAAATCTGAATTCTTTTCAATCTTTTGTGTGTTCAAAAGTGTTCATAATGCAATGTTGAAAAAATGGGCTTTACTCTACCTTAACTTTGGAAGCAATTTAATGTTTAAATCTGTGGAAATTCATATTAGAGAAGAGTATAAATCGGAAATTCTGATGCTGGTAATAATTCTGATACATTTTACTTGCTCCTTCTATATGTATGATTATAGCTCCATGCATTTTGAAAACATGCTACAAAAAGGAGAAACTATATTGTGATGCACGCCCTCCATATGTTAAGGAAAATTAGTTGTAGAAATTATGATGCAATAAACTATTAAATTTTAACCACACCCACATAATAACATAGAATTTGAGAATTGGAATTCCTCTCACCTCCCATTTTATAGAAGAGGCAGCAGAGCCTCAGAGAGACCAGGCAATTCCCCAAGGGCTGCACAATTGTGCACAGAAGCCAATATCTAGTGACCTGTCATCAAAGTACACTGTTTGTCAAGAGAGAAATAAATATGTTTTTAAATGGCATTAAAACCTAAATTAAATCAAGTAGTACTTTTTTGACATGCTCCTTCTCTTTTCATATTCCCTAATAAAAAACAGTGACCTCAGGGGGTAATATGTTAAGGTGGCCTTTTCCTTTTATGGACAGTAGTATATCACAAAAACTGATGTTTTGGGCACTTGAAGCCCAGGATCTCTCATTGGAGGCACAAGTTGATGGTCTGGACTTATTTTCTACCTGTCCTGGTTGAATGCCCCCCTTCTCAGTCTGGATTTTACTCACTCTATTCCTGTTTATTGGGCACTGAAAATGTGCGCAGTGCTGAGGGTTCACAGGAGAAATGGACACTACCTCTGCCTCTGCCTTGAGGATCTCCAGCAGGTGGGGAGGGAAAGCTGAACACTCACCTGCTTCTCTCCTTCCCCTGGTGCTGAGGGTCTCAAATGACAGTGTGGTGAATCTGCCTGAGTTGCACCTGTCTGGGACATGTAGCAACTCAGGTCAGGCTAATAACTTGGCACCTTTCAAAGTGATATTCTCTAAATATTTTCCCAGATTTCCGAGCTTAGTAGCTCAATCAAAGAGAAAAGACAGGGCAAGGATACACATGGCCGTGTTCAGTGTTGCTCCGGGGCCCTAAGAACACTGGGCAAAGTTTCTGTGTTGAGGAGGAGGTAAGGAGATCGAGGGTGGAGCCACAATTAACACCTGCATTGTATCAGGCCTTTAATCTGATGAACATTTTCTCTTTGAGGATGTCATCAACTGTGCATCTGATTCTGTGATGGACTACGTTATAATAGGATTCTACTCTATTTGTCCTTTGATCTCATTTTATTATTTTTCACTGTTATACAAAATCTTTTCATGTCTCTAGAATTTAAATATCTTGAGATCTGTGGCATGAAGTTACCCTTAAAATGAGCTAGTTTCTTGACTGATAGCTATCTGGCATATACTTACAGCAGGCTGTTTGATTGGCTATGAACATTTGATCTATTAACTCTTTCTGAACATTGCATGCTTGGTTATATTTGGCTCCATGGGATGCTATGAATTTCTTTTTACCATATTAGAAATATGGCACCTACAAAGGGCTCATAATTTCCCTACTCCTCTCCACCCTTCCCACCTTCTGCCCTGCTTCCCAGAGGTGTCATCACTCTTCTCTTTCCTGCACCCAATGTCATCAATACTGCAGTTCCAAAGGTCAAAGTAATACAAGTATAAAAGGTCATTAAGACAGGAAAATTCTGCAAATACCGCTAGGGCAGAAGAATCGTGAGCCATAGGCTTGATGAGCATAATAATATGACTTTGGGTCTCCCATGAAACTCTAAGTGCTTTCCTTACTAGGCACTATGGCTATCTTATGGAATCATCGACTTAGAGATGTGATACATTCCCAAAGTCACACTCAGAGTTGAGGGCAAAGCAGCAAGTGGGAGGAGTTAGCAGCCATCCTATAAAGTTATATTTAAACCAAGAGTGTTTTGAGAAGAGAAGAACAAAGCTTGCAACTAAAAACAAAGCTATTCCAAAGGGCAGCACTACCTATTTCTCCCAATCCGGACAAAGATCTGAGAGAGGAAAGAGGAGAATGAGAGACTGAGAGCAGTGTACGCAATACGCTGTGGGAAAGAAAGATATTTGCCTGACGCTTGGTTTCAAGACATTTTTAGCTATAACTATGCAAATGGTTCCATGAATCAAAGTAGAGTCCCACAGTCCAAGATTATCTTCACCATTGCCCACACTTCAGTCCTGTACAAGCCCCCTGCCTCCACCCAGCCCGCAAGGTTGAGCATGGTGCTTGCCATAGTGCCTGGCATACTGTTACCACTCAAGAGCTATTGAGCGAACAAACAAGATAAATACTAATATCTCCCTCTTAGCTATGTCAGCTCAAAACAATTTGCACAGTTACACAATTAGTTCATGACAGAGCTGAGATTTATAGCTCTTCCTCCATCCTCTCACTCCACCCACCAATAAGGGACCTAACAAGGCATTTCAGTCACACATAGTGCTCTTCTTAGATGAGGGTTAGCCATGTTCTCCATTTTGTTACATCTCCACCAGTGGTCAAGTATCTCACAACCTTTCTACTATCCCACACTGCCTAAATCTATCCTAAACCCCTCAACACATAAATCAATGGCTTATGTCCCCAGTTTAACAATGAAACAACTTCACAGTGACATCTCCAGGGCTACTGTCTTACAAGTTTTGTAATCCCGACTCAATTTCACATTCTTTGAAGGCAGAGGTCCTGCATTATTTACGTTTAAATACTCTCAGCTTCATGTGCAGTACGGTGAAAGAAGATTATTGCTTTCACTCTATGATAGACATTGAAGGCTTCTTCAACTCTCATAGTAAGCATCTTCACACTATAAAGGCCACTGAAACCATAACCAATGACCTGAAGTCAGTCCATGAGATTAATTAAAAAAAATTAATCTAAGGCTAAGACACATTATATATATATATATATATATATATATATATATATATATATATATATATATATATATTTAATTAGTTGAATATGGAGTTACAATTGAGGGGGAATCATTATCAATCAAGAACAAATGCATATTTACATAGTTAGCCAAGGCTGATGCCATGTCATGGATGCCCCCCTTGGGTTCTCCATGGTTCTATGTTCCCCCCAAAAGAACCCCTGTGTTAAATGGACTTCTTGTGAAGGTTAGAGATCTCCTTCTGAGATGATTTCCCCATACTCTCTCCCTCCAGTCTCCTAGATATCCTTCCTAAACCCTCCTCCCTCCTTGCCCCCCTCTCTATGTCTCTAAGTATTCTAGGCAAGGATCCCCTTGTTTGTGTAAAAATTCATACATGTTGAGGTTATTACTAGCTTAGCCATCTAACATACTGTTTCCAGTTGTATTCTAGCTTCCACAAATGAGAGAAAACATTCGGCCCTTGAGTCTCTGAGATTGGGATACTTCACTTAGCATAATTTTTTCCATCTCCATCCATTTGACTGCAAAAGCCATAATATCATTTTCTCTAATGGCTGAGTAGTATTCCATTGTATATATGTACAAAGTTTTTGAATCCACTTGTCGAGTGAGGGGCATCTGTGTTGGTTCCATAGTAAGATGCATTATATATTGAGACACTGTATTAAGACACAGTAGCCTTCATCCTTTGTCTCTCTTCCTCAATACATGATTGCACACATTTAGATCAAATTCAATAATTTGATTCAAAATGATAATTCAAAATTTAACTGTGTTTTGTCCCGCTAACAATGAGATATGGTGAAGCCTTTCAACTATGTACAACAAATGAAGATATTTTTATAATTCACATGCATTTCTTTAGTGTAACCAGAGACAGCAGGTATGACTGTTTTCTACATCCAAAACATGATTAGCAGTTTCCACTCCTCAAAACGAAAGGAAAATGCTGAATGTACCAAAAGGAGACCAAAGTGCAAAATGTAATTTATGAATGCGCACAATGTTTGTAGGAATCCAAAGAGGTTGGTGAGCCACGTTTGTCAAGTGTGAAACTACCTTACACAGGTACTGACAGCCAGTAATGAGATACAGAAGCTTTCCCTAGTCGGCAGCCCCAATTCTTCCCGGCTTGGAGCTGTCCCAGGATGCATGCCCCCTGCTACCATGTTTATGATACACAACACAGCACTGGCTGCTGAATGAGCCCATTTTTCAGTTCAAGAAGTGCTCAACCATTTCTTCCACATCTTCACTCATGAGAAGCAATTTTCCAAATTCTTGGATGCTGGAAATGACCCAAACATAGCTCACTAAACTAATTTCTCTCAAAATCTTTAAATGCATGTGCACTCGGGCATAAATGCTATCCATATGTTTCTGATTCATTTACACTGAACTCATCAAAGGGCTGTGTTGTAAGACTTGTTTGATGTCCAGGAGTACTTGAGTTTTTTTTTTTTTTAATGGAATTTTATACTTTTCTTTCACCATTTTCCTTAGGAAGCCAAATGTTGTTGAGAGTAAACAAACTTGCACCCCTACAGACTGGGGTTTACTTTAATATTCAAAATTGGGAGTAGGTAGTTGGCAGTTGGCAGAAAAGGTATCCCTGGCCTTGGGTATCTTGGCACTATTCCCCAAAGAGGAGGAAGGGCTTAGGGGGAACAGGGAAACCCCTTTCAGGAGAGCTGCTTTCATTTGGTGGTTTATTCATTCAATGCCAAAAGGCCATCCCAAAACCTAAAACAAATACAACTCTTGGAAGCTAGCTAGGGTCTCTCCCTTGCCAGTGGAAGGAGGTTTTAAAACGTTTCTACTGAAATTGCCCTTCAATTTTTGGAAAGGAACCAACAGAGGCTTTTTAGGAAACCAGTATTTATTCACCTGAACGCATCATGTCTTACATTTATATGCTAAAGAGACAAGACAAGCATCTCTGGCTACAGCCTCGAACTAATTAAGGTTGCTCTTTTTACAAACATTATGTGGTTCATTCCATTCTCCCTTGATTAAGAACAAAAGAGAAGGAGAGTCATTTATTGCCATGAATCATTTGAGGTATAATGGAAGGAATTCTCCAACGGCTGTTGAGACAAAACAAAAGTGACACTATGAAAGCCATGTCTAAACACTAATTTAAACTGTCAACTCACTACCAAGGAAGACTCCTGACAGAGCGAGAATGAAGGCTTTAAAGGCCTCATAAATCACTGAGGAGATTAGCACCCGTGTCAATGAGTTAAAATACGTTTCTGCCTTCCAAGCATTAGAAGGGTTCAAAGCAGTCCTATAGGATTTGATGGGAAAATTAGTTGTAATAACTAGGAAGACAAAAATTCTCAAATATGGCTCCTGGGGCATTTTAGAGTGTAAGCTTCACCCACCACAGTTATTTCAGGTACTTGAGTGAGTGAAATAAAATACACACACATTCAGGATCCAGAATATAGTGTAACACAAAAAATAACTTTTGAAAAATGTTAGAATTCAAAAATATTATTTACAAATATCAAACATTTTCCAACCCCCAAATCACTGAAAATAACTAAAATACATCATCTGAAATGTGTGACTCAGCTACGGTTTTTAACACCACTTTGCCATATTCTGTTTCCCATTTGTGTCTCTCTCCCAGGAATCCTGCTTCCTATACATTATTCATGGGCAAGACCCCCAGCACCAGCTACCCCATTGGGTGGAGTTTCCAAGCTCTGTTGCTAACACCAAGACGTTTTCAGAGGAAACTTTGCTGGCATTTCCATCAGCTTTTCTATTTAAACATTGCCTCTTCTGGGTTTTGAAGTTGGGAATAAAAGAACCTCTTATCCAGTGTGGGTATCCTGAACCTCACCTACTGCTAGAAAGGAAAGGTGTGAGGGGCTCCTGCACACAGGTGGTTCGTACCTAGTGGATATGAGACACCCCAAAAGGGAGAAGCCATTGAGAGGTGTGCAGCCCTTCTGAAAGAGACCAGGCAGTAAGATGTGAACTCTGGAGGGTTAAATTGTGCTCCAGTCACTCTGATCCCCACTCCCGAGGACTCGTTAATCTATTGTCTCTAGGTTCTTTCCCAGAGACCTCATAAAACAAAGCCTTGTTCCCAAAGTCCTGTGCACTCTGCATCATCTCTTTGACTTGGATCTTATCACATCTCTGCCTGTCCAGAAATGACTTTCTGAAGCACATGTTCATCTGTTCTCTTCTTCCCTAAATCGGAAACTTTTGCATGCAGTAATTTTACTCCATTCTTTGATTTCCCCCCCTTTTGGCTTACATCACAGTGATACAGAAGTCCACATGGAGAAGAGTGAAGTGTAACTGCTACAGCCTTGGGACTCAGTCCTCAGCCAGGGCATGGATGCTATGCTCCTGGTTCCTCTCAGCCCTTCACTTCTCTCGTTCTGTTCCCCCATTTGTGGCAGTTGTAGGAAACACTCAGAAATGGGTTGAAATGACTAACAGGAAACTCTAAGAGGATGTTTAAGGAAGCACCTTGAGGTGAGGCAGTGGATTCAACCACACACACCCAGCTGTGGGACACTCACTCTTAAGTTCCAAGATAGAAAATTAAGACCCCATCTTGGACACAGGTCTCAGGACTCCTTTAAGGATGTGATTTGTTCCAAAAGCTTTCTATCCAGGGTCACATCTATGTCAGTCCTCTTCCCAATGGGAATCTTAGTTTAACATTTCACTGGTACTACAGAGGTTGAGTTACAGTTAAGTTAGTATAAATTCAGTTCTGTAATGCCAAAACTATTGCACTTTATTCTTTTTTGGAAGAGAGGCAGGAAGCATACAATGTAATCGAGATCCCTCTTCAGGCTCCCCCTCCAGATTCTGAAATAGAACTCAGATCAAAAACTGCAAAAGTGGTCTCAGTAAAATGGTTATAAAGAAGGATGCAGCTTCTTTGAGGGTAAACTTGATCACAGGCTCATAAGTGTCCCACAGAGCCACAGACTCATCCCGGAACTACTCTTTGACTAATTTTAAGATAAAAAGACACACAAGCTCTCTCTCTCGGAGCGCAAGAAAACCACCATTTTTTCTAGAGCCCTCTCTCTGAACCCGTTCCAATTGACACAAACTTCCCCCATAAGAATCATGAGAGGTATCTTGTCTGAAGACAGGAAGAGAAACTCACTAGTGAAGACCACCTGAGCACATTGCCCTCAGAAAGGAAACAGAAGTATCCAAACCTGCTTATGAATATCAATGTGCCTTTCACGGATTACCGACCCTCCAGGCTGAGGCTACACGAAAACTCCACTAGCCCAGTTCAAAAGGCTTGCAGTTACTTCCAGGCTCTTAATTCATCATGAACTCAAAAATACTTCAGACTTCTGTGGTTCCTTGTAAACTTTAGTTCATGGAAAAGTGTACCAGGTATTAGGCAGAAACTCTGGCATTAAGAAAGGGCAGACTTGCCTGCCAGCACTTGAAATGCAGACCGATAATTTGATTTGGTTACACTATTTCAGGCTCTAAGCGTAGAGAGCACCTTGTGTAGCCAGAAACTATGCTTTCTGTTTGTAAATGAAATGACTAGCCACTTAGAAAATCATAAATATCATTTTTGGATTTGGCCATATCTTGCTGATGTTCCTCCCATGTTTGTAAACATTGCTGACTTTGACCCCAATCTCTCACAGATCCATGACCAACACCAAACAGCCACAGAGGAGCTGCAGAACATGATGTGATTTTGTAATGCAAAACAGGATGGCTTGCTTAATGTGCAGATCTGGAGAGAATTTCTGATATAATCCTTCTTACGTCTTTTATGATAATCAGTTCCATCTTCAGGACACACGAAAATTGCTCCCTTGGACATTGCTTCTGGAGGCAGGAGTGGAATCCCTTCTGCTGAGTGAGCTGCTTGTGTTGCAAGGACACGATGAGCCTCTGAGCAGACACCACGGTGCCTGCAAACGTAGAGGCAAGCAGGGAAAACCCAGAGGCTGGCTGAGCAGAGGGAAAACGGGCAAAGCACCAACCGCTCTCCCCAAAACTGGGGCAAAAACTCCCATCATAACTTCTTCATCCGTGCACATATTTAACAAGCATGTATTGAGTGCCTACTATGTACCATGAATACACTGAGTGGAAAAGCATCCTTTGCACCGACTGCAAATTGAAAGCGATGAGTCATCTCACCTATTTAATAGTCATGCTAAACGAACACAGTTTCACCTGTCAGATCATGAAAGAGAGGCATCATAGTGGACCGGGAGTGTGTGTTTAAAATACAGTTGTCAGGACTGGAGCAGAGGCTCAGTGGTTATGAAGCCTGCCTGGCATGCACAGGACGCGAGTTCAAACCCCAGCACCATGTACACAACGAACGGTCTGAGCAACGAAAGGCACGTGAAAAACTAAATAAAAGCCATTCTCTCTCTCTCTCACTCACTGTCCCTCTCTCTCTTTAAAAAAAAAAAAAAAAA
>PVKS010006585.1:0-64061 GCA_004027875.1 Aplodontia rufa | reverse complement strand
GCATTCTGGAGCCAGCTCTCACCAGCTTCATTTGTCAGGACAGCCGACACAAGAGGTTCTCCCATGGAATCGGCTCAGTAGATCAGATGGGTAAAGATCCTTGTTTCTTTTAGTAAAAACCCCAATCTACTGCAATTTGTGATTAAACAAAGAGTGGACACAAGGCTAAGGTGCTGACTTACAGTCCTTCTGTTCCATGAAGGCTTCAAGAAGAGCGTCACATGGGTCATTTGTACATTCTTTCAGAATAGCATGAGAAAGGCAAAGGAACCTGGGTCTGATCTGGGGCAAGGACACATCATGGACACATTTTATTTATATGGTTGTCACCACTGTTACCTCAGGGATAAGAGAATTTCAAATTCCAAACATCAATTTATAATTGGTTATTTATAATCTGTCACATAAAAAGTTACTTCATAAAAGCAGTAATTCAAAACACTACAGAGGGGGAATAAGTGGAGGCCCTGAGCCTAACAAATAATATTAAAAAAACATAATAAATGCCTTTTAAATATCCAAGTGGATGAACAGGTTTTGTTTCTTTTACCATAAAATATCTAATTCTTCCTTTACAGCAGTCTTATGAGCTAGACTCCATTAATTTTTCTGAAATAGGATATTGGAGCTAGGACTGTTGGAGATCAAGACTTACTTAAGATTCCACAGATCCCAAACTCAGAGTCAAGCTCCTGATTCTAAGACCTGCACTCTTCCCTCACACTACTCTACCGAAGCTGTAGTTGGAAACCTTGCACAGTAAAACAGACACTGGTTAAGGGGAATATGGATTGCAGAAACAATATTTACTTACACACCACTGTAATAAGAATACCCAATCTTCCTTTGTACAAAGATTTTAATATGCACAGGAATTGTCTAAAGACCGTAATGCAATATCTGCAAATTAAACTTTTATCACTTTATTATGAGACATTTTCTCAAATAGGGGTTCGTAGAAGGATATTTGCATAGCCCACACCCAGTTTAGGGGAAACTTACTCTTCAGAAGTCCAGGAAACAGTCTCATCCTAGACTTAGTCTACAGCTAGAAATTCCATACACTTTCTTTTTACATGCAGCTATTCTGTCCCAGATGTGAGAGAAAAACAAAAGCAATGTTGTTGTCTATGCATGTAAAATCCAATCCTAAAACCTTCACAATATGACATTTATCAAATAAGGAATTATCAAGATTTACAAATATTTTTCCAGTTCCTTCATTGGTAATTTACTCAGCCTTCTTTGCATAAGAAGAAAACAAAGGCTAATAAAGGGTAATTATTTTGGTGAGAAATTTATGACTATTGTAAAACAAAACAAAACAAAAAAAACCTTGCAGATAACATTCCATTACTAGCATATCTTTTCAGAAAATCAGATCTAGATAAGATATAATGTGACTTTAAAATGTATCCAGATTAATGTATCTAGATAAAAAGAAGGACATGCAATTGAGAGTGACCAAGTAATTTGACTTTTCTGTTTTCATCAGAAGGTATCCTAAAATTAAATGATGATTTTGTGGAAAGACAAATCTTTTTTCATAAGCTGAACCTGAAATAAGAAAGCTGTTGAGATGAGAAGCTTCTTCAGAGTTCTTACAAATAGCATGTCTAAGTCTGCTAAAATGAATAATTAAAATTCACTTCAAGTTAGAAAAGTCATAGTAAGCATGGAGCATAACCCAGAAATTGTGCTAGGTTCTAAGTAGAAGACAGGAAATCAAGGAGTTTAAGAGGCACATAATGCCTTGCAGAGGCTTATAATTAACAAGAGAAGTGACTTCTTTCTGCGAGTCTTCCTTTTTCTAGTGAAAAGATGTAATAACACAGCATCAGAACTATTTTGATCAATTTATCTAACATAAAATAGAGGTGAAACAACGGTTAAAGTCTAAGTAAGATGGTATGCTGAACCATGGATCCTGGATTTTTCTGTAGGTTCTATATATTTTTTTTTAAAAAATCCATTTAAAAGATTGTATTTAATTAGAAGAGGTCTTTCAAATTCTGCTTCTCACGTTCCATCTTTAAGATGATGTAAATAACACAGGCCACATCATTCTTCACATAAAGAGATAGCTAAAAATTATAAGCTTTGTTTTGAAGTACAAACTTCAGTTGATCTAATATAGTTTAATCATAATAAATAATAATTGCAAAAAATAAAAAACGCTAGGAAGAGAGACCTAGGAATTCACCAAGTTAATATATTGCTAAGGAGATCTATATAATCTAATAATGACTGAATAGCTCTTCTCAGTTTATAATTCAACTATTCGGTATTGAATGCCATTTTTGTAAAATTAAGTAATCACAAATATTCTATTCACATTTACAGTCTGCCTTGATACTTACAATTTCAATCTGCTGTAAGAAAGGAAAATTTATAACCAGTACCAAATATTGAATCTACTTCTTGAGATGATATTTGGAATTAAATTTGAATAAAATCTAACTATAACAGCAGTATTGGATTGGAAGCTACATTCTAATGACAATCCAGACATGGAAGATTCAAAATCTTTGTTTATAAGAAAGAAAACCAAAACCCACCAACAAAATTATAGACACCCTTTAGGATAAAGTTAACATGTGAAAGTATTTAGAGATGTTAGGGGGGAATCACCAAATTGAAAACTGTGATGAATACCAAAGAATTAGGAAACAAGAGTTTGCCCCCTATTTAAGAATGGAAGAGGGGCTGAAGCAGTGATTCGGCGGTTACGGCGCTTGCCTGGCATGTGCGAATGCACGAGTTCAAACCCCAGCACCCACTTACACAACTAAGTGTCAGAGCAACGAAAGCCATGTGAAAAACTCAATAAAAATTGACTCTCTCTCTTTCTCTCTCTCTCCTTTAAAAAAAAGAAAAAATGAATGAAAGAGACACATGTGAAGTGACCTAAAGGTGTATTTTCAAAATATAAGTGAGATGAGAGTAGGGAAAATATACAGAAAAGAGTCAACCAATGGTTTGTGTCTTCTTTACCCAAGAATATGAATGAATCTTAAAAACTAGGATGAATAATATATAAGGTTTCAAAGTTTACATGTAGATCTGAATTTTCTTTCTGGAACCTGGAATGGATTATTATAACAGTAAGTACTCAATAAATAGTTATCTATGAGTACCAGTATAATTGCTTTATTAGAAATTATTACTAGATTGACTATATATATATATATATATATATATATATATATGTAAGGGAGCAATTTCATAGAGCCCTACAAACGCTCCCTAATTTGAAAAGAATCATTGCTGAAAAATACTAGTAGTTCATATGTACGGTGGCCACATGCCCCAGTTGACTGAGACAGTCTTAGTCCACACTAATTGTCCTGTCTTTATTATAATGAATCACTTTCTCATTCTCATAATTATTCTGATTTGAATAATAAACAGTATGGTAACCTAGTCATAAGATTGATTAAGAAATCTCCAGTTTACCTCTTTTATCCCCACAAATGAATAGGTTTTCCAAAGCAGCATTATGAAGAAATCGAGGGCAAGCACAAGAATAGATTTTCCAGAACATAAACTTAGAGGCAGAGTGTTTTTTCCAGGTCTCAAATTCTTCTTGGTACTTCTTATTATCCAGAAGAAGGAAAATCTAGCACCGCCTATGACTGAAGTGAAGACAGGCAAATTTAGATATTAAGAATTGGCCTCTGCTATAGTAGGTGTCACCAAATAATGAGGTAAAAAGAAAACACATCCTACCTCAATCCATAATTTTTGTTTTCTTCTGACTACTGAATCCCTAAACTATTGATGTAAACTTACATCAACCAGAACCTCAGCTTTCTCCTAAAAAATAAATAAAGAATCCAGAAAGACTTTAGCAATACTCTTTAGAGGTAAATTCAAACTTTGTATAATTTCTTGTCCTAGAATCATTAACCTTAAAATACCAATAATAATAATAATATAAGATGCAAAATGCTAAATTTTTGTGAAGAATTTACTACAAATAAATCAAGTCAACTTTAAGTAGAATCTACTTAATAATCTCAAAGCAATTCAGAAATACATGAGAACTATGAAATACATGATAAAATGAAAAGACAACCAAAATAAAGATTAAAGGGGGTAGGAGGCACAGGAAATTATCTCCAAAGCTATAAGAGAAACAGAAAATGTTCTGGTTTGGATATGATGTGTTTCCCAAAGACTCAAGTACCGAAGCCTCAATCTCTAATGCAACAATATTCAGAGGTGGGGATTATGGGAAATGACTGGATAACGAGGGCTCTGACCTCATCAGTAGATTAATCCACTAAAGGACTCATAATTTGAATGGAGTATTGAAAGGTGGTAGAAGATATAAGAGGTGATGCCTGGCTGTAGTAAGTGGGTCACTACTGGGGGAGTGCCATAGAAAGACAGATCTTGTGCCCAGCCCCTCACTTGCTCTCCTCTCTCTCTCTCTCTGCTTTCTGGTATCAGTGAAAAGAGTAGCTTTGCTCTGTCATGCCTTGCTGCCTCATCCTAGACCCAAAGCAATGTTGTCAGCCACCCATGGACAGACATCTCGAAACCATGAGCCAAAATACATCTGTCCCTCTTTAAGTTGTTTTTGTCAGGTCACAGTGACAAAAAGCTGACAAACACAGATGACTTTAAATAACCACAAATAAATTTAATATTAACTTTAAAATTATCACAGAAACCATAAAAATCATAATTAGCACAGTAAAAATGACAACACTGATATACCAGGTAGAACTAAGAAGTTCTCTATGATTGGAAGAAAAGTTCAAGGAGATCAAATTAATAAGAGGGAAGATGAAGGACAAGAAAATCGACAAAGGAGCAGTGTACAAAAAGACAAATGGAGCAGACTGAATAATCAAAGACACCAAAGAAAATATATTTCTAAAGTGGGGTAGGTCTAATCACGCTGATTAAAATACCATGCCACGAATCAGTTTAATGAAAGGAAAGGAAAACTGGAATTTGTCAAAAATCATAAGTCTTAAGAAAAAATAATGAATTCTAAAAATCATTAAGACAGAAAGAAATTATCTATAAAAGATTACTTTTGCCTTTACATTAAATGCTAAAAGACCATGGAATGGCAACATTTAAATAAAAAAGTTCTGACCCATGATTCTACATTTAGAAACATAAAGTCTCAGACACTTACAAACTTACAATTATGTCATTTTTTCTTTAAATTTATACTGAAAAAGTAATCAGAAAATGTAGAAATAGTAATAATAATGCCTTTTGTTATGTTTCACAACATAAAACTAATTTAAATAATATGCATCATACTTAAAGCACTATTTATAAATAAGTAGCAGAATCAAGTGGCTGTAAGAGCAAGCTCAATAAAAATTAGGAGAGGGGGAGGTTTAAAAATAAAAGTAATGGGGCTGGAGCGGTAGCTCAGTGGTTACAGCACTTGCTCAAAGTGTGGGAGGACCCAGGTTCCAACCCTACCAGCTAAGTGTCAGCAAAGCAAAGGCCAAATGGAAAAATAAATAAAATTGATTCTCTCCCTTTTTTTCACTCTCTTTCCCTCACTCTCTCCCCCATCTTAAAAATATTTAAAAAACAATTAAATAAAGTAGATATTTACCTTTTCATAAATATAAAGACTCATCTACTGTTTGATTCTTGGTTGTTAAATTTAAGATAAATTAAAAGAGGACATAAAGCTTAAATTTTTTATAAATAAATGAAGTTGATGTCAAAATATTGATACCAAGGAACACATATTGTCATGATGATGATGTTAAACTATCATTAAAACAAGAAAAAAAAAAAACCCTCAACATGGGCCAAAGACAAATATAACAATTGGAGAAATGTTGGATGAGCAAAGATGTGAACGGCTCCTGCAGATTAAATACAACATGTCTCAATATGCTTATATAAGATGAAATAAAATTCAAGTCAAAACATTCTTAAACTGGTTTTAAGATATAAATTAGGTCATCTCGTACTAGTAGAGGGTGTATTTCTCAACAAGAATATTCCATTAATATTAATGTGCTAAATAATTCATAAGAAAAAGAATGTCAAGACCAATTAACAGAAGCACATTATTAGTTAGAAACTACTTCTTGATGAACAAAGTGGGCAATAAATAATTAATAAATAAATAAGAAGAATATAAGGAATCCAAACAATAGAATTTAAAGAGCCTCTATACTAAATGTTTACTGAATTTTGTAATCTTACAATGTGTGGAGAAAAGCTTCATTTCCAAAAGGAGAAATTACACAGTAAATTCTCTCATCACAGAGCAATGAAATGGTTATTAGCAATGCATAAACAAATAAATGTATAAAAATCCCTATTTTTTTCAACCTGAAATTCCACAGGTAGTCTAACTGTAAATCACAAATGAAGCAAAAATACAAATATTTTCAGATACACAGGAGCGCAAAGAAGTCTGACGGAGTAACAGATTTCCTCCAGTAGACTGAGAGTTAACAATGAGAAAAGACGGCCTGGAATCCAAGGCTAAGGAGTCCAAGATGGCTATGGACAGCGGGCCTTGAGAGCAAGCGCTCTAAATTAGAACAGTTGGCTCCAAATAAACAGGAAATTATAAGCCCCAAATATTTTGATTCAGCCTTGTTTAAAATTACCAGTAAAACTATATGTCATGAGACAAAATTGTACTTAAACCATGAGGGCAGAAGAAGATTGTTGACACCATCCTCCATTTTAAAAATGAGGAAGGTTGAAATTTTTACCTAGAAGAAGAAAACATCAGCCAAGAAGGCAACATTTCTGTAGAATTTAACTTATACTTACGCTGTATCTTGTCAAGGAATTTAGGTTTTATCTAGTTTGTTTACCAAGAGGGAAATTTTTTTTTCAAATGTTTTCAAATAATCGTCTCCCACTGACTGTGACCTCTGACCTTAGTACTTTGGACTGTTGGGAATATTTTGTCCATAGACTTTGAATTTGCTCACCAATCTTGTGATAATTTACCAGTTATATCCTCATGAATCTTGTTGAAATTAATCCAACCAGTATATAATCGGTGTATAAACTTGCAAATTAGAAAACCCAGTTTTTTTCCTTAAGAGACATTTTACAAATGAACTCTGTTGAGAGAGAGAGAGAGAGTTGATTTTAGTTTTTCATCTGGTTTTGTTTTTCCCCCACTTAGTTGTGTATGTGGTGCTGAGGTTCAAACTCAGGTCCTGGTGCATGCTAGGCAAGTGCCCTACTGCTAAGCTACATCTCCAGCCCACAAATGAAATAGATTTTTATAGGAGATAAATTTTTTTTTAAATTTTTATTTAGTTTACATGTGGCCCTTATTGCTTCCACACTTTGTTGTGTATATGGTGCTGGGGTTTGAACCCGTGCCCTCACGCATGCCAAGCAAGCGCTGTGACCACTGAGCCACTGCTCCAGCCCCTAGGAGATGAATTTTTAAAATACAAAGCAAAATACTTTGGAGCTTCAAACAAGTTCACTGTCAAGAAGAAAGCAGTGATTCCAGGCATAACATGGAACAACTAACGACCTGAATATAAGTGCATTGTGGAAAAAAAAAAAGTGTTTCTTCTGAAAGAAATGAGAATAGCAAGTAAACAGTAAAGAAAAACTACAACTGTATAAGAAATCCACGGTTCAGTTATGAAGCAAACTAAAATGCAGGCTAATTATGCATATTTGGTGGAGTAAAAGAAAAGCTCAAGCTTCAGACCTGGGTATTTGCCATTGATGAGATGTGGATGTGACTTTGGGCCCAGAGAGACAGAAAGAAAATGCTAGCATGTTCCCCGGCTCCATAAGGCACAATATCCACATGATTTCCACATTATGAATAAATAACACAAATCTTAGGCTTGAATTGTAAAATAAGCCTACAGTTAATCACTCAAAAATTAAATGAAGTGGGGCTGGAGTGGTAGCTCAGCAATTTGAGTGTTCGCCTGGCATGCGTGAGGTGCCAGGTTCAAGCCCCAGCACCACATATACAACCAAGTGTTCCAGAAACCAAGGCCAGACCAAAAAACAAATAAAGTTGGTTCTCTGATCCTCTCTCTCCCCCCCCCTCTATTTTTAAAAAAAATTAAATGAAGATATAGATCAAATTTTGACAAAGTAAACTTAAAGATATAATTGATTGGGTATGGGGAATGGAAAGAAAATTAGTGGCTATTCCTCCACCCCGATAAGTATAATATTTAAAGAAAAAAACTATTACTAATGAAATAAAGCCTTCCTTCCAATATTTAGGTTCCTTAGCATAACAACAGACCACACTCACTCACACCCAGGCAGAATCAGATGGGCAATGAGCCCTCACAACCTCCACACCCTCGGTCCCCTCGGTCCTCTTCCCCAACCTCATCATAGGTGCCAACAGACATCAAGCATCACCAGAGATTTGAGGAAAATCTGAAGCATCAAAGAGGAGGGCCTAGAAAAAGAAACGTGTATGACCTCTGGAGAAATGGAGAAATCTAAGTAAATTATGGAAATACAACTTTGATATCCTTAGAGAGAATCAAGGAAACGTTTTATCCCTAAAGTAAATTAAAATACTAAAACAAATTAAAAGAAAGAAATAAAGCTTTTTTCCCAAATATATCAAGGTGAACGATGAAATAAAATAATTTAAAGGATAAATATGAATAAATCTTCAGAAAGGAAAACTAAAAGATAAAAATGCAGAAAATGGGGAGGCAGGGATAAGATACAGAGAAGTTCAATCCACATAAATAGAAAGTCAATCTAGAAAAGGAGAATGAGGAACTCAGAGAAGAGGAATTACGAAAGAAGCTTTGTAAATGAGTGCTGCAGAGTTGAAGGGCATATGTCATCGAGTTAAGACGATTTGCCGAGTGCTGAGAAAGATAAAAAAATAAATAAATAAAAAGATCTTCACTTAGTTAATGTCATTGTTCAGTTTCAGGGTTAAAGACAAAATCCAGAAAATATCCAGAAAGAAATTTTAAAATGATATCTATAAAAGAAAGGAGACACTTGATGCCAGAAATATTCTCTCTTCAGAGGCCTGAGGTCAAACACTGGAAAACCACCAAGAAAGAAATACACATCATTCTGCAATACTAGCTGTATAGTAAGCAAAACTAACGTTGAAATAGCCTGTCTGAACTTTGGGGTATTCAGAAAATCACAAGATATAATTATGCTTACAACAGAGTGTAATTGCCAGCCCTGAAAAGGTCAGATACAGGGGAGAGAATTTGGGAGGTGGTGGAATTGTGGAAGGAAATACAGCAGAAAACATAAGAAGAGTAAGGACATCATCTTTTTAAAAGGATTGATCAAGAGATACTGTCAATAACGAACAAGAATCACAGGTTGAAGTAAAATAAAGGATTTGAAGATTGAGATAAAAATCTGTTGTCAGAAGAACTAAAAGGGAGATCCGGTTAGCCCTACACTAAAGGTATCTCTGAACTCAATCTAACAAAAGTCTATAATAAACAATTAATTCCCGTTAACTAAACAAAATCAAGTTTAATGTAAAAAAAAATAGCAAAAAAATTCTACCACCAATAATGAAATATCCCTTAAGGTAGGCATCCAGTTAAAAATTAACATGTGTACACCAAATAAGTGAAATTTGACTCATAGCCAAGAGAACAATCAATCAATAGAAAAAGACACAGAAATGACAGATAATTATGTCATTAAAGCAGAGGGGCTTCAAGAGCTATGATAAATATTTTCTGTGTGTTCAAGTAGAGAGAGGAAAGAAAAACATGACCATGATGGGAAGAAATATAGGAGGTATAGAAAGGACTCAAACATAACTTTCAGAAATAAAATCTATAGTATTGAAGACACTGTGGTATTGGCATAAGGGCATATAAAAATGAAAAGAAGAGAGTCCAGATCTACAGACACTCATGAATGAAGTCTCTGGATTTTCAACAAAGATTCCATGGCATTCAACAAACCCTAATAATAATAAATAATGCTAAAATAGAGAATTATATGTGAAAATAACTATAACTCTTATAATCGTGCACAAAAATGAATTTTCAGGGCTGGAGCAGTGGCTCGGCGGTGCTGGCCTGGCATGCTCAGGGATGGGAGTTTGAACCTCAGCACTACATAGACAATGAAGTGTCAGAGCAGTGAAAGCCACATGAAAAACTAAATAAAAGTGATTCTCTCTTTCTCTCTCCCTCTCTCATTTCTCATTGTCCCTCTTTCTTAAAAAAAAAAAAGAGCAAAAATACATTTCAATAGATCATAGTCCTCAAGGCAAAAACTTAAAACTTAAAAACAACTTCTAGAAGAAATCAGGGGAAAATCTTTGTGACCCTGGGTAACAAAAAAATTTCTATGATTCAACACCAAAAAAGCATAATCCCCAAGAGAAAAAAAATGATAAATAATGTTCATCAAAATGAAAATCCTTTCTGAAACACCATGTTAAGAATATGAAAAAGACAAGCCATTGACAAACTACATTTGTAAAATGTATGTCTGGTAGCAAAATCGCATCCAGAATATGCAAATTACTTTTGTTCAATAAGACAATTTAATAAAAATATGTTAAAATTTTGGATAATTTACCCAAGAAGACATATAAATGTCAAATAAGCCCATAAAAAGATATTTAACATTCTTTGTTATTAGGGAAATACAAATTAAAACCATTATATATTGCTACACACATTAGCATATATGAAATGTAAAAGTCTTACCCTACCCAGTGCCAGCTGAGAAAACTCTCAAATATTTTGTGATAGAATATCTTGAATGAATAAAATGAAAAAGTTCTGGTAACTTCTTTCAACCTTTCCCTTACCATGTGACCAGGAATGCAAACCCTAAGAATGTAGCTAAGAGAAGTTACAGCATAGTTTTAAGAAAAAACTTTGTTGGGCTGGAGCAGTGGCTCAGTGGCTATGGCTCTTGCCTGGCATGTGTGAGGACGTGAACCTCACCACCACATACACAACCAAGTGTCACAGAAAAACCAAGGCCACATGAGAAACTAAGTAAAAATGAATTCTCTCTTTCTCTCTCTTACTGTCCTCTCTCTCTTGAAGAAGAAGAAGAAGAAGAAGAAGAAGAAGAAGAAGAAGAAGAAGAAGAAGAAGAAGAAGAAGAAGAAGCAGCCTAGTCCAAGAATGTTCAGTGTGTTTATTCACAATAGGCCAAACTGGGAAGAATATTGATGTCCATCACCTGTTAGATGCATTAAATAAATTGTGGATTATCCATACAACAAAACTATTCAGCAATAAAAATAAGTAAACCACTGATGCAGAATCTATTTAGATTCTCATCTACACTGAGAAGCATTCATAGCAAAGAAGTGAGACAAGAAAGTCTATAACTCAAAAAAAAAAAAAGAAAGTCTACAACTGTGTAATTCGTTTTATATGAAATATTAGAATAGGAAAAAAAAATCACACAGGTAGTTGCCAGGGAAGGAAATAGCGGAGGAGATGGATTGCAAAAGGCGTAAGGGAACATTTTAGGGTTGTGTAAATATTCTCTATCCTGGCACTTGTATGATGGTAGACAGTCATCAAAACTGACCAAATTGTACACTTAAAATAAGTGAATTTTACTGTATGTAAATTAACCCTCAACACAATTGCTTCTGAAAAATTAGAAGCAAATCATTGTGGAGGCATATTGAGAGTAATAGGACATTGCTTCTTATCATTTGAATTTTTATACTTTTAATTCCATGGGCATGGTTGATGGTGGTTTAAAAAAAAAAACAAAATTAACTACTGCAGTGCATGCCGATAATCCCAGCAGCTCAGGAGACCGAGGCAGGATAATCACAAGTTGAAAGCCAGCCTCAGCAACTTAGCAAGGCCTTGTATCAAAATTAAAATTAAAAAAAATTAGATACTTTGTGTTTTATTTTAGGGACAAAATAAAATGGTGCATATACACACATGCGCGTGTGCACACACATATGCACACACACCATAATGTAGAAGTCTCATTCATAAGGACAAAAATGCTGCATATGAAAACTCTTCCTGAGCTCCCTGAGGGACTAATGTGGAGATATTCCGTTACAATAAAATCACAAGTTATTATTCAATTTTCAATATAATCCCAAAATTCTGGAAAATGCAAGAATAAACAAGAAATGCCCCGGTAATGATTTCTGCCTCGCAGAATAAGGATGTTGTGTATTTTGAAAATTATTTTACTCCAGATTTTATATCATGCCCCTATTTGGTGGATTTGCATCTGTTTATAGCAATCCTCAGCTAAGTGAGCTTGGTTTACAGTAGATCCTTAGGAAAGGACACTGACTTCATCCTGAGAGGGATTCTTCCAACTGCATTCCCATTACAACATGAGATGCAGATAAACTGCCCTTTGTTAATGGACTCAGATTCTAAATATTTAGTTTGTGAACTAGATGCCTGCAGAAGGTCAACTTATATATTCTGGGGGATAGAAAAGGCCTTGTTTGAACAAACCTAGAACGTGCAAATTTGTTTGTCAATAGGCCTCAAATCTCCTCCAAATAATGAGAGTTTAGGAGCTTATGAATCAACCTGAACAGCTTGCTGATGATCACTTAACAGACTGTGTGGGAAATTGAGTTTACTTCAAATTTATGAACTGGTGGAGCTATTCCTTATAATGATTAACAATGAGTCATAGAAGAACTCAAGGGTCATTCTCAGGCATATGCGCCTAACGTCAGGTGTGGAGAGAGTGAGAACAGTTGCAGAAGAGGGAAAGGTCTCATGACATCTGTTAGCTAATTTTCTTTTTTAAAGTGAAGACACAGACTGGAAAATTTTTAAGGTGAACTTAGTACTTAAAACATCTCCAAAATGGGTGCTTTGTAAAAAGTTTGAGTCACAATCCCCAAAGACTATTATTAATATAGGAAAGTAATAACTTAGAAAAAGCTGTAATAATATCACAATATGCTTACTTAATTTGGAGACTCAGAGTAGAATATGAGTGCAGGGAGTCTAGGGTGGTTGCACACGTTTCTCTGATAATTGATGTTTTTACCTGAAAAACACATCGTACACACATTCCAAGGCCCAGATGTGAAAACTTAGAAAAGTATGTAAAAAGTAACTGAAACAATTTTATAGCAGATGGCTAAATAGAAAGAAGACACACAACTAATGTCCTAAAAGTAAATTTTTTTGAACCAGAGATTAAATCCAAGGGTTCTCTGACACTGAGTCATATACCCAGCACTTTTTATTTTTATTTTGAGACAGGATCTCACCAAGTTGCTTATAGCCTGGCTAAATTGCTGAGTCTGTCTTCAAACCTGTGATCCTCCTGCCTCAGCCTCCAAAGCCACTGGGATTATAGGCCTGTGCTACCACGCCTAGCCTAAAAGTGATTTTTGCAGTGCAGATGTTAATCGTGTTTTTTAAAAAAATAATAAAGTAAACCATATTTACTTAGAGTTGGAGCAACAAATATTAATTGAGCATCTGTGATGTGCAGTAACTGTATTAAGCACTTTAAAAGCATTGTCTCATTCCAACATTAAAAGAATCTGGAAAAGCTTATTTTCCAAATTTTATAGAAAAGGAAACTGATCATAAAGGATGCAGTAATTCATCAAATTTCACCTAGTCAATGGACTTGAAACTCAAAACAAGTATTCTGGTACTAAGAATATAAGCATTGGCTTTTAAGTTAACAAAATATTATCAGGTTAAAATCCATGTGGTTGATGAATAAATGTTTTAAAAGTCTAAATATATGTAGTATAATTTTTTAATCTTGTTTTTAAACAAAAATTAATTTGGTTTAAAATTTTTCTATTAATAAAGATTCAGGGTTAATTCTGCCTGTGGTATTAGTAGAAAATGATCAAATTCTTTTTCTATTCCTTTATAAAAAGAAATGGTACTTAAGAAATATCAATCAATCAGCCTGTGATTAACTTCCTGTGATTAACCAATATATGTGAAACTAGAAGTTACATGGGGAATAATTCTAAATGATTCTGTATAAACAATTGTTGATACAACTAGATACAAATAGTCCTTAGTATAGGATAGTGATTCTCAAAGTGTGACCCAAGTCCTTAGGTCACCTGAGGATCCCAAATACCCTCATAAGGGTATCAAGACCACAGTCATTTGCATAATCATGTTTTACTCTCATTCTTTCATGAGTTTCCAGAAGCATTTTCCACTGTTTATGTGCTTGTAATCTAAAGTTAACTTTTCCAATCCTGGCAAGTGGTAAATCTGTAGGTAAGACCACAGCCAGATGGTCTGAATCCAGTGGTCAGGCTCCCAAAGTTCATGGAAATGATCTCTACCCAGTTGTGCACTCAAAAACTTAAAAATCTGTGATAGGGAATGCTCCTGTCTCTACCAGTGGTTCTCCAAGGTGAACTGCTAGAAAGAACTTTAATGTCAAAGGTTTCAAAAGCTTTTCCACAAATGTGAGTCTGAGAGCAGCTATCCCCAAGTAGAGAGCTTTAGGACCTGCTGGAGAATTGAAACAGGTCCCTGGTCTCCTCTCCATGGTATTCTGATTCAGTAGGTCCAGAATCACTGTTCTCAGCTGTGGACTAGCCAAACTCTCACCCCATCCAAATGTCTGGGCTTCAGATGGTAAACCCAGGTGTGTCACCTTCTCTAACCTTTTCAACTTCCCGTGGCTTGTCCTCCTGCAGTGCTCTTCCAAAGCTCTCCACCTGGGCATGACTGCCCTCAGATGCATGCTTTCTGAAAAACTTTTGAAATATTTGGCATAAAAGCTCTTTGTAGAAATTCACACGTTGGAAATGTTAGCTGGACAATTTAGTCTTGAGGTGATTCATCAGAACTGCAGAGTTGTGCAGGTGAACTGTTGGAGCACCAACAAATCTCTGGAAGTCATCTTCAGTCCTGCTGCATGAAGTCAGTAGAAGAGGTAAGTGTTTAAGCAAAAACATCATCTCCACTTGCTGCGAATATCCCTGTTGTAATAATCCGAAGCACGCCTTACCCCAATGGAGTTCTACGAGGGAGGCGAGAGGTTTTGAGGGCCTGTGGTCCTAACAGAAGGCTTGCCAGTATCCAGACAGAATTAGGAAGTCCCCGTGAGCTGCCCTCCAGACAAGAGCACACACACAGGAAGGCTTCATCTGAAATCCTAAGCAAATAAGTCAAGAGAGGAAAGTTGAACCTTAAATTTTAGAATTGGCAGTAGCAACATTTTGCAGCCGTGAAGGTATTTAATAGGGAGTAGAAATTCTACCACAAAACTGCAATTCTGACAACTAAGTGCCCCCCAAAGATGAAGACTTTACCTGGAATAAGGTTTAAACACAGTTTATTTAACCCAGGGTAACAGGCACTAAAATCATTTATCCCAAAATCCTGTGGGGGTGGGGAACCTTCTGCTGAAAAGAGGGAAGGAAGAGAATTCCTCTCGGTGGGGGGTTGCTTTAACACTCCTAAAAGCAGGCTATAGTGGGTGGCCATTTTTCTGGTCTCACCTTGGCTGTTTAGCATTTCCACTCGGGGGTCTTCCTACCCTTGACTCCAGGCTTCTGTGAAGCTTTGAGCATTGATGTAATAACATCTTACTTGCTCTCTTTGCATTTATCTTTTTGTTTTAGTGAGTATTTTTTTTTCTGCTGTGACTAAAAAACCTAACAAGAAAAGTTTTAGAGAAGGAAAAGTTAATTTAGGGGCTCACGGTTTCAGAGGTCTCAGTCCAGACAGCTGGCTCCATTCCTTGGGGCCTGAGGTGAAGCAGAACATCATGGTGAAGGAGTATGGTGGAGGGGAGAGGTTCAAGATGTCACACCAGGAAGCAGAGATAGATTAAGCTCAGCTCACCAAATATATACCCCAAAGTCACACCCCCAGTGACCCACTTCCTCCAGCCACAACCTACCAGCCTACAGTTACCACTCAATTAATCCCTATCAGGGGATCAAGTCACTGATTAGATTAAGGCTCTCATAACCCAGTCGTTTCTCCTCTAAGCCTTCTTGCATTGTCTCGCACAGGAGCTTTGAGGGACACCTCACATCTAAACTGATCTGGAATTCTCAATTATTTCTAAAGCAAGAACTTCATGAAGATTCCAAAGCCACTCAACTCTATTTATTTTTTTTTTTTGAGCAACCTTACAAGATTTTAACAAAATAATATAAAATGTGTATAAAAATATGTATACATTCTGGATATTGCAATTATCCCCAGGGCCACTCAACTCTAATCCATTAAATTCACCCAAATTTGTTCAACAGGAGACTGTAGGGTGCCTTTCATGTAGAACATACCAGCTTAGGTGACCTGGGAAAGAAGAAAGATACATCTGCTGTGGACTCTGTCCCAGAAGGCTTTTATAGATGCTTTGGTTGAAGTAATAGGTTGGCTACATTTATTTTATTATGAAATAGAGGTGATACTTGCTGCAAAACAGACAGACATAGAAACCAGGAGAGCTGAAGTAGCGGTATAGGTCAGGAAAACTTTGAGAAAGGGGAGGCATCTAAACTGAGCTTGAAGAAATCAGCAGAATCCAATGTGCGTGCCAGCACAGTGTGAGGGGCTGTAGGGCTGAAAGACCAGTTTTACCAAATTTGTCTGTGTGGTAGTGTGCACGTGCAAACAAGCACAGTGAATCCCACAGGAATAAGATAAGTTATTCATATAGCTGTCTCCAAAAGTAAATATTTGGAGATTTTGTATGTTTGTTTGGTTTGCTTTTATTTTGTTTTTGGAATTCCAATAACAACTTTGTCTGGAAATGTTTTTGGAGTTCCTCCTCCTCCTCCTTCTTCTCTTCTTCTTCTTCTTCTTCTTCTTTTCTTCTTCTCTCCATATTTAACTTCCCAGCATGGACGCTTAGAGAACACATTCAAGTCTGCGTCTTGTTTGGAGTAAAGTCTTTGGAGCGGTGGCTGAGCGGTTACAGCACTTGCCTGGCATCTGCAAGGACATGGGTTTGAACCCCAGCATCATGTACACAACTAAGTGTCGAAGCAATGAAAGCCACGTGAAAAACTAAATAAAACTGATTATCTAGAGTAAATTCTTTAAAAGAACCATGCAGAGATTTATACTATTTATATAAAAATAGTGCATTTGAGATGGGGAAAACTTCCACAAATCTGGCTCCATCTGTATTCATTTATTAAGGAGAATATCAGAAAAATCACCTCAATATACATTTTTTTAAAGGAAGAGGGACAGTGAGAGAGAGAGATGGAGAAAGAGAAGCAATTTTTTATTTATTTTTTCATGTGAATTTCATTCCTCCGACACTTGATTGTGTATACGGTGCTGGGGTTTGAACTCACTTACTCGTGCATGCCGGGCAAACTCCATAGCCACCAAGCCACTGCTCCAGCCTCCCAATATATGTTGTATAACCTCAGGTCTATCCTAGCTATACATTTTCAATTGATTGATTGAACTTCTCCGATATAGAGGAAGATCTCTGGAATTTAAAAGAAGAAAGGGACAGATTTTTTTTTTTTTTAATGAGTGGGATGCAATAAAATGAAGGAGAAAGTTGTTTAAAAATGAGGCAGGCATAAGAGGAGACAGGGAGAAAGATAGAGAAGGAGAGATTGGGCTGGATGACAAGAAGACATTTTTAAACAATGCAAACCCTTCTTCCCTGTCTCTAGTATGGAAAGTGTGTGGAGTCTTCCAAGGAGGTTTCTCCCCATGGACACACCCATTACCAGGACTCCAAGCCATCTGTCCCGGCCAGCCTTTGGCATCGCTGTCCTTGTGGGATGGAGGGAAAACAGACAGAATGCATGGGCTGGAGGAGGCGATGCATGCCAGAGGCGCCTGTGAGGGCTGGAGGAAACAGACCAGGCTGGCCCAAAGAGCCAGACACCTGTGTAAACTGCAGGAAGCTGAAGGAGCCCAGCTGAGCTGATGGAGACACCACATGCTTGGGGCTCTTAGACGCAAAGGCACACAGAGACAAAGGCACACGCTGAAGCAGAAATATTAAGAATGGAAAAGTATCTCCCAAGACTGTCCAAAGGAATGTGACTATTTCTCACATTTTGCATTTTCCTAGAAATTTTTATGTCAAAAAAGGGTGAAGGACACCTTCCTCTGGGTTGGGTCTAATTAATTAAATATAATAATTTGTCAGGTATTCAGACAGGTGAAGTTTACATAGATAACTCCTATTTTTTTATGTAAGAACTAAGCCCAGCCCCTATCACAGACTTACTGAATTTTAAAGCTAAATCCTGGGTCATACCCATGTCCTCTCCTTTGAAGGCTGCCAAGAGGGTGGCAGGGCTTATGGTTTGTCTGGAGAAACAGATCCTGTCTCTGGAAAGTGAAACTGTTTATCTGGTCTGTATTTTAAAGGGGATATTCCCAATACACACACAAACTTTGAAAGGGAAAAGAGATGATTATATATATATATGTATACTTTTTTTTAATCTTAAAATTTGATTCTTGGGGGGGCGCGGAGGACAATATAAAAAAGTTGACTCCGGGGACTGGAGTGGTGGCTAAGCTGTTATGGCACTTGCCTGGCATGTGTGAGGACAAAGGTTAAAACTCCAGCACCCTGTACACAACCAAGTGTCAGAGCAACAAAAGTCACATGAAAAACTAAATAAAACTCTTTCTTTATCTCTCTCACTATCCCTATTTCTCTCTCTGTCTTTCTCTCTCTCTCTCTCTCTTTTTAAGGTTCACTCCAGGAACTTTCCTAAATACTCTGATTTAATGTCATTAAGATGTAGTAATTCTCACTTAAGAATACTTACTCTTGGGGCTGGAGCAGTGGATCAGTGGTTACAGTGCTTGCCCAGCAAGTACAAGTACATGGGTTCAAACCCCAGCACCCACGTACACAACTAAGTATCAGAGCAACGAAAGCCATGTGAAAAACTCAGTAAACCTTGATTCTCTTTCTCTCACTGTCTCTGTCTCTCTCTCTCACACACACACACACACACACACACACACACACTGTCTTTCTCTTTAAAAAAAAAGAAAGAGATTATTTACATATTTACTCTCATGTTTTTGGTACCCACAAACATGCTGCAAGATAGTATTTCCCGAAGAATGCTCCAAGGCATACCAGTTCACCAGAAGCCTCTTTAGAGGAAAATGTTAAAGGAGATTGAAAGCTGTTGAGTATTTTCACTAACATTCATCACATAACAACTATAACAATCCAAGAACTCTTAGTATTTAAGACTTTTTTATTGCTTAATTTTATTTGAAAAAGTGTTTTCCAAACCTATATGACCATCAAAACAATTTTCAACGTAATGCCTGTATCATGTAGAACTAATATTATAAGATATTCACTTCTTTTTCCTAAAGAAAGAGGGCCTGGGAAGATAGAGAGATAAAATCAAGTTTATTTAGTTTAGTTGTTGTTTTTTTTTTTTATGTGGCTTTTGTTGCTCAGACACTTCCCCATATATGTGGTGCTGGGATTCAAACCTGCAGTCTTGTACGTGACAGGCAAGTGCTGACCTCTGAGCCACTGTTCCGGCCCCAGATATTCACTTTCAAAAAGTATCAGATTGTTGTGTAAAGAGAAAAGATAACTAGTCACCAACCACAGTTTCCTTCTTTATTTTTTTAAAAAAATAAAGACAGTGCTTTGTACAGTGGTAATTATAAAATATAGTAACACAGGCCTATGGTGAAAGGACATGTACTGGCACTCAGAATTTTCCATACACTTGTGTTCCTGACATTCTTTAGATGAAGTAAGGCAACTTACTAATTTAAATTAGTAAATTATTTCAATTTACTAAAGAATCAAACTAAACTATTTTCTACTACATGTGCTAAAAGGGGGGTTGGGGGGGCTGGAGAAGTGGCTCAGTGGTTACAGTGCTTGCCTGGCATGCACGAGGATGTGGGTTTGAACCCCGGCACCAAGAACACAACCATGTTTCATGGCAATGAAAATCACATGAAGAACTAAATAAAATTGATTCTCGCTCTCTCTCTCACTGTCCATATCTCTCTATTTAAAAATAAATAAATACATAAATAAAAGGGGGGCTTTGGGGAACTTGAACTAAACACAGCTCCAGGCCTACCAGACAGGAAAACACTTCTGACTGATATACAGAAGTCACCTTTAAGCTAAGGACATCCTAAAAGAAAGCCACCAGCAGGAGAGAGTTAACTTGGTCTCAGATGGCCAGGAGAGTCCAGCTGCGTAGATTTGCAGGCTGATGTGGATCTGGTCCCCGTCCTTTGACTGCACAGCTTCCCGATCACTTACACAGAGCCGCCACCACTGAAGATCACGGGAGGCGGATGAAATTAACCATTGGTGACAACACTAGGTTGATTCATAACTGCATAATTCGCCAGCCCATGCACATCTGTCCCGTAAGCAATGCTAGCTTGATAGAAAGGTCTTCGGAGAGCCCCCAAAGCCTGGGGAAATCTGGTTTTAGCAAGGAACACAGGATGTGAGACAGAAGTCTCATGAGGGGAATTGGGAAGATGGAAAGTAACAAGAAAGGTAAGAATATACAAACTTTTATTTGTAGACCTAATGAGCCTAGGAAAAGAAAACTCCCCCAGTCATTCCTGAGGGGCATACATAATTGGGCCTGTAAAATGAGCAAATAAAATATTTTTTTAAGTTGAGCTTTTTATCATGGAGGGTGGCTTTTACACATGGTTTTGGAGCAAATGGTTGCTAGGCAATATGACAGAATGAGGAAACAGACTGTAAGTGATATTTGGGGTGTGTGCAAGATAGGGTGGGGTGGGCAAGATGATCTAATGTAACTAAATGTAACTAAATACACTTCTTGTCCGTGGTTGATTTGGCATCCATTTTAGTCTTTATTTTGCCATTTCCAAAGCACACCTCTCTAACTTGGTTTTAGAACATGAAACCCGATATGCGTTCTTTGAAACCCAGTGTCCACACAGTGGATGGTGGTGGTGAGCGAGAGCATCTCAGCAAGAGAATAATAAAAATTTCCACTGGGTATTTTATCAGGTCAAGATTTTGTTCATTAAGTCTCAGTTTTCTCAACAGAAACAGGTGTGGTTTTATTCTGAAGGAAAAACATCAAATAATCTTTTAACAGTGACAAAGCTATGTACCATTGCTTGTTGTTTCCATTGCTCTCTTTCTTTCCCATAACCTCTTCCCTGTCCCGCCCCTGAATATTTCAGCAGAGTACTAAGCCAACATCTGGGAGAATTAGTGCATAACAGCTGGCTCCTCTGGGTGCTAAGAAAAATAACAACCGTGGCCACCACTGCCTCCATCGTGGCTCAGAACCGTCCTTGCTAAGGAGACAAGAAATGTTTTTATTCCTTTGAATTGATTGGGTTATCAAAGTCGAGTGAGTGTAAAGAGTTCTATTATTCAATCATGCAGCACAAAATAACCGTTCAGTCAATTATGGATGCCATATGCAATGGTGACCCCTGTAAGGCCATGGTGCCTGGTGACAGCCTAACCATGAAAATTTGTTCAAGTGCACCCAACAAGGTTTACCCAATAACAAAATCACCCAATGGCATATTTCTCAAAACATTTACTAAGTACTGAATAACTATATTTGTTTGGAAACTTGTTAACTATTAGAAGTAAATAAAAAGGTATGTATAGGGAACCAATTTTGTTAAAATAAGCATTCTTTTGTCCATGTAAAGTATATTGTAGGTAAGAGGCTGCTGAAATAATAGTCTCCATGTTTCAGTTTTAATTGTGGCATCAATGGAACAAAATTGGAGTGAGTGTGAGACAGACTCCATATTTTGTGTCTTTAGAAACAAAATGATCAAATACTAGTTCTACAATTCCAGGTCACTTATCAAAGGACCTGACACTCATGTTGAGAATACAAAGGGGTCAGGATAGTAAAGTGTTTTTGTATTTTTATTTTTAACATAGCTGTTGTTGTACTTGCCCTGTTAACCCACATGGGGGGTTTTGGGGGTGGCCAGGAAAGCTGCTCCTGTACAATCAGCCTGGTGAGGATGATCTTCCATGAGTCCAAACAGAGAGTTAGATATATTCCTTACTTCAGGGGAGCACAGAGGACTACAACTAACACACACTGACTGATAAGACATCCTGTACCAGTACCATAGAAGTAGATGCCTTGGAGCTACTTTGGAGTTCTAAGGATTTGGTGGGGAAAGGGTGTATTTCTCAAGGACCAGAAATAGACGATATTTGAAAGCAAGCTAGGAAAGGGTTGTTTTGGGTATCATAAAATAAAACCTTCTAGGGCTACAAAGGGACTGAGTACCAAGAAATCAAAAAGCATTAGACTCTGAGAAACTGTAGAAGTAGTTGCAAATAACCATCAAACAGAACTGCATATGGTCCCCAATGATGGAACTCTTCAAGAACTAGCAACATGGGTAAAAAATAAATAAAAACCAAACAAACAAAATGGGAATCAGCTTTAACCAGAGTGACCAAACTAGGACATTTTGAGAGTGAAAATGATTGCTATTAATAATTATTCTGGGACAATAAGTATAAACTAGCACTGTCTCAGGCAAACTGGAAAGAATTCTCATCCTAATTTTAACTATCTGCCACTCAGACAGCCTCATGCCAAATGACAACATCACTTGCTATTTAAGATTGTGCCCTTTCCTTCGCTGCTAGACCATGTAGGGATGAGAAATCCTCCAACACAGAGTCAAGAAACTATTAGCAAGAAAAAAGAAGAGAACCACATTCCCCATTTGCAAGAGCTATTTCATTTGAAGCTTATGAAGATTTTAAGCTAATCTTTTGTGCTAGTTTCTAATCTTACTGCAATGCATTTAGAGAACATGATCTCAATGATACTGATTTATTGAGACTTTTCAGTGGTTTTATATCAGATACACTTATTTGAATGCTGCATGTATACTTGAAAACAAGGGACATTCTCTTTTTGCTTTTAAAATTCCACATACAATTAGTAGCTCACACTTACTAATTGTGTTTTTCTGATCTTAAAAATACCTGATTTTATAAAATCTGCTTTAATTGATTATTTCCTGAGTAGTGTATAATAAAACCTCCTGCTAAAACTGATGATAGATTTCACTCTGCAGGTCTGTTAATTGGTCTATTTCTTTTGAAGCTATATTGTTAAGGTCATATACATTTATGATAGATATGTCACAGGGAACATCTTAATAGTACTTAGGGTAAAAGACTAAATTTCTTCAAAAGACTAATAAATAGGTTAAAGACTAACTTTTCAACAATAATGAAAATCAATTGTTGGAATACATTCAAAGAACAAAAAAAATAACTGCTACCTTAAAATTATATTTCAGGTAAAATTACATTTCAAAATAAAGATAATACAAAGACAATTTCATAAAAGAAAACTGAGTATGCTACCAACATTTCTCAATAGAGGAAAATTTAAGTTATATTCCCAGCAGAATGAGCCATAGCCTAGTTAGAAAATCTTACATACAAGAAACAATAAAGCATTTAATAAATGTGAATTCAAACAAAAAATTTGAAATATAAGCATTATTATTATTATTTTAAGAAAGCACTAAAATGTACAATTAAAATAGCATTTATGGTTAAAGAATTATCATCAGAGATAAAGTATTACAAGGATCTTATATTACTTAAAAGGATAACAAAGATATTTTCCAAACTAAATCTTTTATAGACAAAAAATTAGGGTGAAGTATTAGGTTAACTAAAAGAATTGAAATATAACATCTCCAAATTACTGAAGAAAAAATATATCAAGAAAAATATTCAATCATCCAAAAGAAAGCAAAAGGGTTATGAAAAAATAAGGGGATATAAACAGAGAGCACCGAATCCTAACCATTAGACCACCAGGGAAGATAAGGGGATTTAAATAGAAAACAAGTAACAGGAGGACAAATATCAGAGAGGTATCAAAGTTTTGGAAGAAGGACATAAGAGACAGAATAACAGAAATCAGTGAAACTAGAAAAAAATAACTAAATTTTAAAAATCAACAAATCAAATAGATGGTTGTTTGGAAAGATAACAAATTAATAAACTACTAGCAAGATTAACAAAGAAAAAAGAGAAAATACAAAATATGAACCGCAAAAGGGAAACAGAAGTTATTACTTTAGACCCTGAAAATATCAGATTACTATGAATAACTCCATACAAATTAATTTGGCAATTTAGATGAAATGAACAAATTTCCACAAAACAAAACTCATACAGCTAACATTATACTTAATGATGCAAGACTAAATTCCTTTTTGGTGGTTGTTGTTTGGAGACCAGAGAAGGAGGTGTACTCTCACAATTGCACAATTTTATTCAACGTAGTGCTAGAAGCACTATTTTCAGTGCCATAGGGTAGTAAAAGGAAATATATTGCACATTTATCTGAAAGGAAGAAATGAGACTGCTCTTATTTGCTGAAGACATAATTATCTACATAGAAAATCAAAAGAATCATTTTTTTTTAAATTACACCTGGAAGTAATACATGACTTTGGCAAGAAAGAAAGATACAAGATGCTATGCTTTGGATGCAAATTGTCCCCCAGAGTTTCATGTGATATAAACTTGGTTCCCCACCGTGCTGATAGTAAAAGATGGTAGGACAAGGTAATTAGGTCATAGTATCACTGCCCTTAGAATGGATTAATGTTGGTCTTGTGTGAAGTGAGTTAGTTCTTGAGAAAACAGGTTGTTATAAAGTGAGGCCACCCCACATTCTTGGCACCTTCTGCACACAACTCCTTTTCCTTTTCTCTGCCATGTTGTGATACAATCAAGGGGACCCTCACCAGAAACAAGGCCATGTGATCTTGGATTTTTGGTCTCCAAAACTGTAAGCAAAATAAACCTCTGCTCCTTACAAATTACCAAGCTTTGGGTATTTTGTTAAAGCAACAGAAAATGGACTAACACACAAGATAAATAAAAATCAATTGTGTTTCTATGTATTAGCAATGAACACATGGACACCAAAATTAAAAATACAAAATCTTTTACAATAATTCAAAATATAGAAACCCTGAGCTGTAAGTCTAACAGAAAAGGATAGGTCTTATATGCTGAACACTACAAAATGCTAATGAGAGGTCAAAAAGTATCTAAATAATTGGAGGAATATTCCTTTTTCAAAAATTGGAAAATATACTAAAGATGTCAATTCATCCTACATTAATATCTGAGTTTAGCACAATTCCTATGAATATATCAGGAAAAAATTGTAGTTATAGATAAAATAGCTATAAAATTTATATGGAAAGGCAAAGAAACTAAATAACTAAAACAGTTTTGAAAATGGAGAACAAGTGGTGAGGATCACTTTACCTAATGCCAAATCTTATTATATAGTTATAGTAATCACTACTATGTGGTATTGAAAGAGAGGCAAATAGGTTAATGAAACAGAATAAAGGACCTAGAAATAGATTCAAATATGGCTAACTGACTTCTGACAAAGGTCCAAAAGTACTCCATGGAGGAAGGAAAGTCTTTCCAACTGAATATCCACAGGCAAAATAATAATAATAATAATCAGTCTAAATTCCGTATTTTACATTAAAGTTAACTATTTTACTTTAAAATTAACTAAAAATGTATTATAGGTTTAAATATAAAGCATAAAATTATAGAACTTTTCAAAGATAATAGTAGAAAAACCTTCGACACCTAGAGCTTGATGAAGAGTTCTTAGGTCGTAGCACTAAAAGTTTGATCCATTAAAGAAAGAAGTTGGTCAACGGGAATTCATCAAATCTAAATTTTTTTTGTTAAGATTATGTCAAGAGGGAAAAAGACAAGTCATAGGCTGAGAGAAAATATTTGCAAGAGATGGCTAGATAGATTAGATTAGATAGATAGATACATACATACATACATACACAGATAGATATAATAGGTGATAGGTATGACCTGTAATCTGGAATATATAAATAACTCCCCAACTCAACAATAGAAAAATAAGTAATACAGACAGAAAAGGACAAAGGACTTGAAGAGCCATTTCAGTGAAGAGAATAAATGAATGTCAAAAACACATGAAAAGACGTTTATCATTGGCCATTATGGAATTGCAAATTAAGACCCCAGTGAGATATCTCTATGCATCTATTAGAATAGCTAAAAATTTAAACAATAGTCATAATATAAAATGCTGGTGAGGATGCAGAAAAAGTGGATTTCATATATTTTTGGTGGGAACTACTTTGAAACAGTTAGTTTTCTTTAAAAACTAGATGTATAGTTACCCTACAACCCAAAAATTGTACTCTTAGGCCTTTATCTCAGATAAATAAAGAATTATACCTGTACAGAAATCTATATATGGCTGTTAATAGCACACTTGCTTGTAATAGTGAAAATTTTCCTCAACAGGTGAAGGATTAAACAAACTGGTACTACTCTGCAATAAAAGGGAACAAACTATTGGTACATTCAACAACTTGGATGGCACTTAAGGTTGTTAATGATGAGTAAAATTGCCCGCAGAGGGCTACGCACTATATGATTTCATTTTTATAACACTCTCATAATGTCCAAATTTTAGAGATGCAATTAAAATGAGTGGTGGCTGGAGTTGGGGAGAGTGGAAGTAGAAGAGAAAAGTGTGATGAGGAGACTTCATCATGGTGGGACATTCTGTACCTTGAATGTGGTGATACTAACTTAGATCTGCACGTGCAATAAGGTGACATGAAATTACAGATACACTATCAGTATCAACTTCATTTTTAGTGTTGTGCTATATGTTCAACGTGACCATTGGGGGAAACTGGCTGAAGGGTACATAGACCTCTTTGCAATATCTCTGCAATTTCTTGTGAGTCTATAATTATTCAAAAGTAAAAGTTGGGAAAAATTCACAAGGAGGATTGTTATGGTTTGAATGTGAGGTGCTCCGGAAAAGGTCATGCTTGACAATTCAGGAAGGCTAAGGTGAAATGGTTGGGCTAGAAGAGCCTTAACCCCATTAGTGAGTTAATCCCCTGATAGGGATTAACTTACAACTATATGTTGATAAGCTCTTGCTGGAGGAGGAGGGTCATTGGCGGTGTACCTTTGGGGTATATATTCTGTATCTGGCATGGAGTTTTTCTCTCTGTTCTGCTTCCCAGTGTGATGTCTTGAGCTCTCTACTCCCTGGAGCTATCTTCCGCCATGATTTTGAGCCTCACCTCAAGCTTCCAACAGTGGAACCAGCTGGCTACTGACTGAGACCCCTGAAACCACGAGCCCTCAAATGAACTTTTCCTCCTAATATTGTTCTTGTCAAGTCCTTGGGTCACAGCAACAAAAAAGCAGACTAAAACAAGTATAAACTCTGAAATAACAACCCTACAAATTGTAAGTCAACTTTGATCTTCAATCTAATGAAGAGTGTAGAAAATATGAAGAAAAGAAGTGTTCATGAGAAATGAGTTACCCAAATCATACACTATGTCTTCTACTAAACTTTAAAAAGAACACTTGAAGAAAATAATTCCTTAATTGTTTATTTTATGAATGCTATAATTTTAAGGAAAATTATGTTTGAAAAATCCTACTAACCATTGTAAACAATAGATGATAACAGAATGTGGAGATTTGCCCAAGTTATGCATCCTTAGAAACAAAACTTATATCTAGAAAACAAGTTAAAAGAGAAAAAATGATTTCTGCGTTATATTTCTATTATGCACAAATGGTGATATTATTAAATATGACACTTCCATATATTTTTATACATCAGCTTAAAGACATGCAGACAGAACCAGAAGTCTTTTTTAAGTTTGACAGACCCAGAGATTAATGATAAATTCAGTTACACTTCTGCTTTACTTGGCTGCCAAGAGATTTCTGAATGTCACACAGTTAACTTAATGAGTCTGATTAAACAAATATTTATAAAATGAAACAATCGGATGAGAAAATGATCATGTAATTACCACTGATGTTGAGTCAAATATGGTGAAAGCCATGAGTGATTTACAAGGAGCTCCAAGGGTTTGGTGCTGTTCTCACCCTTCATTTGTGTCTTCAGAAAGTGATTATAGGAGAGCATAATGTATTCTCTTCCGACAAAGGCAAACTCCATGGTGCATGGGAGAGTTTAGAAATGCTTTGCCACTAACTTGCACAAGATAATCAAATAAAATGAAATAGCAGCTAATAGTTGGTTTATTAAAATTAAAAAACTTGAAAAAAAACTCTTACCTCAATGTCTTTGCAGATAACAATATTAAATTAGGAATTCTGACCTTTAACCAATTTTTGCCTCTTGAGAACTTTGTTTGCTGGAGACTGATGAAGAGGTAAGCAAACAGAAATTCTGTTAAGATAGTAAATATATGTTAGAGGACATTTATTTAATTCTGTCAGGAACGATGGTGAAATAAGTACATGTACAACAAATACTGAGATGCAAATGGAAACTCAGCTATAGCTTCATCAGTTGCAAAGTCATTCATATTCACCCACTGCCATACCTAGACCCAAACTTGGACAGAAGTTTCTAGAGTGATTTTGCAATGCAGCAGTGGCACACATCTTCTACTGCTGTGTAACAAACACACTCAAATTTAACAATCTGAAATAATCAGTATATAGCACAGATTCTGTGGGTCATGAATTCAGACACAGAAACAATGGTGTATCTCTGTTCCACAGGTCTCGGTCCCTAGCAGGAAAGATCCAAAGGATAGGGGTAACTCACAGCTAGGGGCTGAAGCAGTTGGAGGTGTTTCCATTCACATTTCTGGTGGTTAATGCTTATGGCAAACAGTACCTCACCTGGTTGGTACTGTAAAAGTATGCATGACCTCTCTCTGAATTTTTCTCCTCATGGGCTGATTTGTGCTTCCTCACAGAATTCTGAGAGAACAAGGTGGAAGTATGTGACATTTGGAAATCATATAGCTTTGTTTCCACCATATTTTATTAATGACAATGGTCACAAAGCCCTCTCTCCCCAAGTTCCAAGCATGGAGATCATAGATTTTACATTTTGATAAGCGAATAGCATCTAGAAAAAGGGCACAGCCTGGAGGATATTATTGTGGCCATCTTTAGAAAAGACACTTTGCCAGACATGTTAAAATAATAAAAATAAAGAATGTAAGTGAAGGCAATATCTGAGTTTTGCTTCTGAACATACTCTTTCAGAAATATACAAAACTTCAGATTGTAGGATTGCTCCAATGGAGATTCATCACCATTGATCAGTTTTGTAAGGAAAACAACAAATCATAATAATATATTGCCAGGTATGTCAGCACATGCCTGCGGTCCCATACTTGGTATGGGACAGGAGGTTTGAGGCCAGCTTGGACAGTATACCAAGGCCCTATCTAATAATAAAGAGTGCATATAAAATTAAATTAAAAATATAGAACTTAAGTTAGAATTCAAGGCATGCATAGAACAGACTATACAAATCTAGTCAAGCTGAGAGAGAGTCAACATTAAAAGCCACATTGTCCCATTCCATAGGAGAATCCCTTTAAGAACCTCAGCTTCAAAATTTCCAGTGACAAATTCATTGCCTCCTAGAACAGTCCATTCTTTCCATCACAAGAGAGAGATGCTGTTGATGTCACGAGACAGTGTGGAAATAGTAATGGCAGGCTTGTGTAGGAATGATGAGATGTAAATTTATCTTTTTTTTAAAAGACAGAGGGAGAGTGAGAGTGAGAGAGACAGAGAGAGAGAAAGAGACAGAGAGAATCAATTTTTATTTAGTTTTTCATGTGGCCTTTGTTGCTCCAACACTTTGTTGTGTACGTGGTGCTGGGATTGGAACCAGCGGACTCGCACATGCCAGGCAAGCGCCATAACTACTGAGCCACCACTCCAGCCCCATAAATTTGTCTTTAAAAAATAGAATTTGGCTAATTGAATAGAAGAGGATGATCATTAAAGAGGAAACACAAATTCAGGACATCATCTAGCTATTTTAGGGCAAGGGAAATTTAATTGCTTAATTGCAGCAGAATTTTTTAACTGTTTTTAGGAGAGAAGGAACCAATTGGGACCTAACAGCAGACGATGTCACTGCACAACTTTGTACCATATCCTTAAATAAATTTTATAGCTTTTGAGCATCTGCATAATAAAAAATTAAGATGATCTGGGAGGAGGGACTGAAACAGGACTAAGTGGAGGCAGGGAGATCTGTTATGATTATCCCAGCATGAAGCATAAAGGACATCAGAGCCACGACATTCCACATTCTAGTCTACTGAAAAGTGCAACCAAACTGATGGTCTTCCAGACAACCTCTGCTCTCATGCTCATCACAACTCTTAAAACTAGTGAAACTCTTCAGAGGTGTGGTAGTAAAATGCTAATGTTGGGCATGAATGTAAGATTTTAACTTAAGGAAGAGCTACAACATCCCTTCCAATCAACTTTGTTTTATGATCTTGAGTCATCAAGAAATGTGGAAATTAATTTAGGAATTCCACTTCTAGGTACACATAGTGGAGAAGCTCACACGTGTACACAAGATGATGTGGATAAGAACATTAATTGCAATATTTTTGTAATTGTAAAATAAAATCGAAATGGTAAAAATGTCCATCAGTAGGAGAACAGTTAAATAGTGGTATAGTTATACAATGGAATATTATACGGTAGTGGAAAGAATGAAGAGGAACAGAATATTTCAACATGGATAAGTCTCACAAAGAAAGAAAATATTTGAGGAAAAATCAAATTTCTGGTGGACACAATTAGGGTGATGACATTTGTACAAATTTTTCCAATATACAATGAAATACTTCGTAGCACTTCAGGTTAAAATATATATACTAAAAGCAAAGAAATCAACGGGAACACCATATATCAAACTTATGATAGAAGGATGTAAGTGAGGCAGGAAAGACTATAATTGGGAAAAGAAATAGTGGAATACAACTGTACTGTGATCCTACCTTATTTCTTAAACCAAGTGTTCCATACATAGTTTTGTTATATTATTTTTTATACAATGCCTGAGTCTGGGATAGTGCGTTCTCGTTTACATTAATAAGTGCATAAATCACAGCCTGCCAATTTCCCAAACCATGCTCAATCTGGATCATTGTTCTTCCCTTTGGAAGCCATAGTTTGAAGCTGTTAGAACTATAAAAGCACCGTGGAGGTGGAACTTGCAATGACCCCATAGTGACAATGCCACTGAGAACCAAAGGTCTGGTGCTAAGGAATCAGGCAGGATGTGTGCAGGCAGAGGTGGAGCAGGAAGCTTGGCTACTCTTGGCAACATGAAAGGCTGAGGTCAAGGGAGGGAGCTCTGGTGCTGCTGCTGCCCTGAACGACTGTGACTCTGCTCAGCTTCAGGGAACCGTAGCTTATCTTGTCCATTCAGAGTATGTCTCGTATTCTCTGACTCAGATGAACAGGCTGGCTTCAGTTCTTGGTAAATCAGAGGATGCCTAAAAGTAATAATGGATCAAACCAATAATTTCATTCTCACTCCCTCCAACCTAAGTGTGCGTGTGTGTGACATTTTAGAAATATTTCCATTTGTAAAAGAAACATTTGATTGGCATGGATTAGTTATTATTTCCTCAAATAATTTTTGTCTGGTTTCTTAAAGTAGAATACAATTATTTGAACAGAATTGCCGAATATGGAAGACTGACAAGAGATCCTATTCATCTAGATCCTATTCCAAGCTCTACCCCTAAAGGAACCTTGTGATCATGTGTGTCATCTAACTCCTTTAAACCTCAAGATTTTTCACCTGTAAAATGATGTGGTTAGATAACCCTAGATAACTCATACTTCCTACATTCGAACTCCCAAGGTTTAATTCTTCAAACACCTAAAAGAACAGCCTGGTGGTGAGGAGGAATAGAATTTTGGAAAATGTGATGGAAGTTTGGAGTAGATCCATGAAAACATGGAGAGGGAGCCAAGGAAGGGTAAGTAAAAGCACAGACTTTGGTTGCTTAGGGACCCCCTGAGAGTAGGATTCACTAGTTTCACGGAGCTTTTCTCCCATAGTTCTTAGAAAATATTTACCTTTTATGTCACTCCTACTCTGTTCCAGTGACTGGAGAGCCAATATTAGATCATGAATAAATGAATTAGTTGGGGTCAAGAACTTGAAATAATTATCTCTAGAATTCCTTTTGAGCTAGAGATCCTATATTCCTGTGAATCATAAGAATGGAAGTACAGAATGTAGAGATGAACAAAAAATTAATTTTTTATCTGATGACTTGAAGGAACTCGATGAAAACGCCAGTTGAAACACAATGTCCATACACCATGCAGGGGTTAGTCTGGTTGTGGGTGTGCCACACTCCATAATCAAAAAATAATTCCAGAAATGTGGTACCCACCTCCAAAGGTTTTGATGAATAACATGCAGCTTTCTTCTAAGTTTTCTTAGGTGGTGAGACTGGGGTTTTTGCATGACTTTTCCTGGGTAACTTTCTGGAATTCCTTCTTAGACACATCATTTTCTCTTCCAAATCTACTCCCCACAACTGCAAAAACATTTTTCTTTCTTTCTTTGGCTCACTCCTCTCTCTGTGCCATCATTATCCACCCTTATCTAGCAGGTAAAAATGGTCAGCACAACTTCAAGCCCCCACAGTCTAGCTGCACAGGTGACTCTGGGAGCACCCAGAGATCCAGAGACTGCACCCATTCCTCTCTATTCACCTGCACGGAAAATGCACAGGGCTCTCCGGGAAGTGTAATTTGTTTCTCACTCTGAAATATTCCCCAAGCAGCATTTCTACTGAAACATTCTCTATTGTAATAAAATAAAAACCTTTGGAGAGTCAAATAATTGAAGTTGCATAAAAATAAAAATAAATATGTGGAGTATCTAAAAGTATGCATAATCTATAGGTGATTTGGTAGAGGGGAAGGGTTGAATAGAGACTTCTGCAATTTTCCCCTTTACTGCTGGCTGTAAGTCCTGTGCTACTTTCTGAAATGCATAGTCCATGTTCTATCTCACATTGTCCTACACATGAACTACCATTTGTTTTCTTTCTCCCTAACTTAAGTATATACCATGACTCTACTGAACATTTAGTAACAAGAAATGAGCTACATTACAGGTAACTCAGCATTTAATATGAACTTTACTCTTCTCAAAGTTCCTTAACTATTTCCAACAAATCAACACAGATCCCCTTAGAAGGCAGAATCATCCCAAAGTAAAAACACACAGGAAGAGGAACGATATAAAAAGGCCAGGTATATACAGTGATTCATTTTAAAAAGTGGAGGGATAAGAGTGGGTAACTGGGGAGGGGAACTCTTGTGGGTAAATCTAATTTTCAGAATCTATATATATATTATATTATTTCATTAAAAAATATAGGCATATCATATTGTTGCTTTAATATGCATTTATGATTGTACCATAACTCAATTTCTTAATTTAAAAAAGAGTAAAAAAAAAAAGACTCTATCATTGTTTGAATGTGGGTCTCCTCCCAAATTCATGTTGGAATTTAATTATTATTGTAATATTATTAAGAGGAGGGGCTTTGAGAGGTTATAAGTCTCCGTGAAGACCCAGCTCTCAAGAACAGATGATGCCACCAGAAGGGGTTCACCCCCTTCTTCATGCTACCACTTCACCTGTCTGCAGTGACATAGCAATAAGGCCCTCACCAGATGTGGCCCTTCAGTCTTGAACTTCCCAGTCTCCAGAATCATGAGCCAAAAGATTTCTGTTCATTATAAATGACCCAGTCTGTGATATTTTGTTATAGTAGCACTAAAGAAATCAAGACAGGCCTAAGGGCTATGGGTGTCTTCTGAAAGATGCAAGAAAGCAAGAAGCAAGATGAAGACTGCCTTGGTTTTGAACATCTTCAACCCAGTCCACGCTTATCCTTTCTCTACCCTACAACATTCAAACTCTTCAGAGAAAATTACAATGGGGACTTAGAAATATTTCTTTGAACTATGTTGCATATGTATGAATCCATTGTTTTTAGTGGTAGAATTTCAGTTCAGAATTTGAGGTCATTGGCTTTCACACTGTTTTAGAAAATAAAATATCTAATATTTGCTGAAAGAAACATATCTGTCTAGTTTTCACTAGTTTGTGTCTCTTGAACTCTCTAAATAAAAATTTAAAGACAAGTCCCTAAGTCATGTACCACATAATGACATTTTAATGAATGAGATAACAATAGCTACAGTAGTGCTCCCGTAACTGAGGAGTGGAAATTTTTCTTTTTTTAAATTTTCTGTCACATAGTGACATCATAGCCATTGTGTGTCATAGTGTACTATTCATGTCTGTGGTGATGCTAATGCTAACAAGCCTACTGTGCTGTCAGTTGCATAAAAATATAGTGCATACAACTATATAAATAAGCAACTATGCTACTGGCTTCCAAATCAATGATACTATAATTTTATCCATTTTACCAGAGTGTACTCTTTCTACTTATATAAGAAAACTTTACTATTAAGCATAGGGCATGGAAGCCATACATCTCATGTTGACCACATCTCGATGGCTCTTAGAGGCCACGTCAAGTCACAGGCCTATACCATCCACATTTGTTTAAGTACACTCCTGTTCACCCAGTGATGAAATTGCCTAACCATGCATTCCTCAGCGTACACAACAATTAGTGTTTAAAATAGGCCTCAGTATGCTCCAGGAGTTCAAAAAGAACTGAGAGTGGTGGTTTCTATTTTGTGACTGGGGAAACCAAAGCAGAGACAGGTTAAATGGCTTCCTTCCCACAAGGTCACAGGGAGAATCTACACCCTGGAGAGAGAGAGAAGGGGTCTTTCCTTCCCTGCATGCCGTTCTATATGCTAACCATCATGCATGTGCTAAGTCAATGGATGCTGGCACTTTACATAAATATATGATGATGCAGTGCTATATGCAATAAAAATCTGAAGCATAAAATGTGGAAGCAATTCAAGAAAACAGATCTCACATTTTTGCCTTTGTCAAGAGTCAGAATCTGACATGCTCTGATTAAAATTCAACATCTGCAGGCATTTAAAATTAAAACATACAGGTATTCATGTTTTGCTCCTTCCACAATGTTTTATTGCTGCTTTTTTCATCTTAAATATTAAAAACATTACATTATTTTATTTCATATGTCGAATTCCATGTCTCTGTATATTGCACATTGACCTTTCACCCCTGAGCTCTGGTTCAAATCCAGCTCTTAGCTAAGGAAATAAAAAACATCTGAAAATATTTAGCAGACTCATCTCAGGGCCTAATGGACCACAGTTTATACCAACTTGACGAAAAAACAAACAAGCACACTTACCAGCAATTAAAATGTTTATGTGAAAACATTCAGGAATGAACAGTACATAAAGGGCTCTCAGAGCTGAAAGGTAATCTTTTATTTTACAAAATGTATAACAAAAGGGGAGAGAAATCTTGGCTGCACCTGTCCTTCCCTAAACAGGTGAATTAGGAATCTGGATTGTAGAAACTGTCTGCCTTTTTGGTGGGGAAAACATAAGTTGGAAGCACTCAGTGGATGGGAGTAGACTGAGAGAAAACAACTCTAAGATAAATTATCAGCTGTATCACATTTTTGTTTTGTTTTGTTTGTACAAATTATTTATTGAGGCATGCACTATATTAATACACTTTGATAGGTAGTATTTCACTGGTGCCTTCTATCAAGGAAAAATAAAGGTGACTTTGGTTTCAAGACAAATCAAAGGAAAAAAATGTGCTCTCCCTTGACAATCAACTTTTATGAACAGGTTCATATTCCATGATTTCAAAACAAAGATAATATAGGGCACTTAATGTTAGATCTGTCACTCTTCCAACAAGTTGAAGATTTAAGTGCTTGAAGAGGCAAGGAGATGAATGAGTAGACAGAAATATGGTGTGGAGGACTAAAAATGACACGTCTAGTATAGAGACATTTCTATTTTCAAATCTGTTAAATGTAGCGTGATGCAAATAAAATACATGTGCAGGGCACCAATCTGTAACCTCTGCCACGTAGCTGCTCTGTAAACCCCACATCTGATGACCACAGAATCCCCTTTCTGGTGGGTCCATTCTCCATGCCTTCCTCTACTCCCACCTCAAAGTCCCATCTTCAAGAAGTGCCCAGCCTAACAGTTGCAGCTGCAAGTGGAACAGGTGACCCAAATCCATATCCCCCAGCCCTACACTCACAGATTCTGACACTGAAGGTTTGGCATAGGTCCTGGGAATATGCATTTTAAAGACTTGTCAGGCAATGCTGAACAAGGAGACTTAAGGGCCACAGTTTGGGGGAATCATTTATGCTATACTGTAGATTTGACTACCTGATCTCAACAGATTTGTCAAGGTGAATGGGAAAGAGCAGCCCAGGGGAAACATCATTCCCTATCTTTGTTTCCTTTCCTTTCTGCCTTTAGGACTAGCTGACTAAGGTTTCACCAACGACTAGAATTATCCTTGACAGAGGATCTGGTATGGCTGGGCAGAAAGCAGAGCATTTCAGTTGAGGGAGTCCAGTGAGGAGGTATAGTTCACACTGAGTCTCTCTGAGCTGCCAACTCCTGCCCTCCTCACTCTGTTCTTAGCATCACGTTCTCTAGTGCAATGTACCTGCACGCTTGAAATTTGGAGCCATTTTTTTATTTATTCTGCACAAAACAATGATATGGAACATCACCCACCATCCTCGGATAGTAGAGAATAATTTATACAGTGTTGAGTGGCATACCAAGAAAGGCTATGATAAGGGCAATACTAAATTCAAGATTTAGTGAATCAAGCTTTTGCAGTAATTCTTCAATAGTTTGATTTCCTAATTTTGATAACAGTTTAAACAGTTTTTTGATCCTCTCAACTTCTTACTAGTGCAGCTTGGGAATCATTTATTCTCTCATAACTAGTATGTGAAATGACTGCCAAACCTCGACCCGCCCCCCCTGACAAATACATAAAGACAGAATTGCATTTGAGCATTCAAATTTGGTAGCATTAACTGCACTAACATAACTCTGACATTCCATTTAAAGACAGGGAGAAAAATCACAAAACCCTTCTCCTTCACTTAATGTTTGACAAGTCCCTTAAAGAATAACTGGAATATTCTCACCAAATGTTCTAAGGCCTGTCTTTACCGCATCTGTCCCTGGAGTTTCTCCATGGACATATTAGGATATAATAAATCCTTCTTTCCTGACACCCAGCCCCCAAGCAAAGAATGTTGGACAGATGTTATTAATCACTGGGTGCCAATCTGATTTCTAGGTAGATACCCCAGCGATGGGAAAGAGTGTGGCTCATTTTGCATTGAATTTTTGCATTGTCTTTGAAGAGGAGACAAAAACACTTTTCTCTATCGAAGAAGTCAATTAAATCAACCCAAATTTAGTTCATGAACTCAACTTGGTCACATGTGATTGTTGCTAGACATCCAATCAAGTGGCAGGAGAAGGATTTGTAAACTGAAGAATTAGATGGGAATAACTGGGGTTTTGCCCTGTTGTCTCCATGTATTCTGGTAGATATTCCAAAATTTTTAAATTAGCATTTTTCTTATGTTGTATACCACTGTATGAGCCAGTCACCATGTGCAAAGGTATTTCAGGCTTCCTGAAAAAAGTTTTGTTAGCAAAAATACCACAAAGTAGGGTTGAAAAGAATGTGTTCTCTTTGAGTTCTTTCAAGAATAAAATAAAAGCAATTTTCACTGATAAAAGCTAAGTCACATTTACTTAGTTCACCAACCAAAAATCACTTATCAAATCTCCTATGTCCATAGCACTGTACTCTATATTAAGAATGATGTAACTCTGTAATAGGACCCATCCTTAGTTTCCAGAGTTATAAACTCTGGGTAAACAGACAAGACAACTTAGGAGGAGGAACCAATTGTAACTCTGATGTCCGGCATGGTGCATGTAAATGGCCCATGATAGATATTTAAGCATTTCTTACATCACAATAATTTTTTAAATTGGAGGTACAGATTTAAAATTCTATTGATTTCTATTGATGAGATAAGAGGTAGTGTGTGGCATTTCTCAATCTCCTTTGACTACAGAACCCAGCTTTCAGGAAGCTCCTGGGAGAATCTTATTCTATGAAACCTACTTTAGGAACTCTGGGAGTTGTAGGATTCTCACTGGACACTTAAAAGAGCAAAGAGTTGGATGGTGGAGATGAGGGAGAAACCCAGCCCTTTAATAACTACAAACTAAGGTGGAGGTCAAAATTAACCTGGAGCGTGGTTCAAATGGTTCAAACTGAAATCGTTAGAGAGTTAACAATATTCTTCTTGTCCAAATAGCGTATGTTCTAGCTGAAGCAGACGGTGACAGCCTCAGCTAAACTTGTGAGCATACATCACTTGGATTTGTATTCTCCTGGAAAACCGTCGGTGAAACCCTGTTTGAGGTCCAGTTTATCAAAGCCAATAGTTTCACAGTTCTCTTATTGGAAGTATCTGCAGAAAGTGTGACAGGGTGGAAAAGCAGCTTGTTCCCATCCCACCTCTATTACTTTTTAAAGAGAGAGACTGGTTCAATAAGTAACACGTGTGGTTCTAGAACTTGTGTTCTTTCCTGAGTCTTCTTTCTCACATGATGCACTTTCAAGGGCATAATCAATTCCTGTATCCTCTTCACTTTCTTTCATGCTTTCCTTTTTCTGTTTGCATTTTTCTTCCAAATGAACTGGCAGGAAAATTAGGGTTCATTATAAGAGTGTGACAGCCTTTTCTGTCCTGTTTTGGATATTGATTGGTTCTTTAATTCAGTTTCCTCTTTTGTAGTCAAGAAGGTGAATTGGAAGATGGGCTTTGAAATCTACTTTTCCTTCTTACTAAGAGAGCTAGTTTTGATACTGAGACAAATGCTGCCAAAGGAAGGAAATCCATATTTCCATCTAAGCTGTCTTCTAAGTAAGGATCTTGTATCCCTAGGTACTGATGCCCTTTCTTGGTATTGATGTTCACCAAAAATAGTTCCATCATATCCCATATCAGTTCATATTCTTACAGTGTTTTGGTAAGTCTGTCTTTCTACCAGAACGTGAAATGCTTGATCCAGGGCCTTCTGTTTTTCATCTTTGCTTTCCTAATCTGATTTCAGGAGGCAATACCTAGATGCAGTGTTGCCTAGTGGTTAAGAACATAGTTCTAATTTCAGAATGAGTTTGAATCTTACATCAGCCACTGGAAAATTGTGTGACCTTTGGAAAATTACCATTTCCCTGTGCCTGGGTTTCTCCATCTAATCATAAGACAAAATAATAGTTACAACCAAAAGAATGGAGTACAACCAACAATGACCAAAAATATTAGCTTACTTTTAGTAACCAACTCATACCAGTTGTTCAGTAAATATCCAAATAAAATAAGTTTGCAAAAATCAGACATTACATGGGAATACATTGATATATAATATGTGTGTGTGTTCGTATATACATAAATTTGTGGGGTAAGCAAAATCGAGTAAGGCATAGTCCATGCCAGTATGCAAATCACAGGATTGAAGGGAAATTAAGACACAGATACGAGTAAATAAAATTTTACATAGAGGGGTTGGGGATTTAGCTCAGTGGCAGAGTGCTTGCCTAGCGCGCGCAAGGCCCCGAGCTCGGTCCTCAGCCCTGAAAAGAAAAATTCTACATAGAATCTAATGAATACACCACTAAGAAGCAAAGTGTAGCAATAGTTCTGAGGAATGGAGAGTACAGATGATTTCCAAATGACATCAGCAAAGGCCACGTGGCTCCATGGACATATCTTTCAACACGCTAGAACTGTGTTTAGACAGCATCTGTTCCATCCCTCCTTCAGAATTCTCCCCCTTGGAGATTGGTAGATTAAGAAAAAAAAAAGTCATCTTTACAATACATAGAAACTGAGATTCAGAGAGTCTTAAATGCCAAGTTATGTTTCTGAATAACAAGGACTGGGGATGAGTATTCCCAAAGGGTGGTCTGCTGTTTTGTGCAACCAGAAAACTTGCTGCCAAGCACCAGAGGCATCCAAACAAGCGTAACACCAGGAGAGCAGCCAAGGCCCCACTAGAGTGCTTTTATTGTTTGTCTAAAGTGGATGTTTTTCCAAGTGAACTACACCGTGTTCCAAAAGCAGATCCATCATCCCTGTCTTTGTAGTTACAGAAAGGGAATCAAACTGATGGGGCGATGGGAGCTCCGGCCAAAGGAAAAGATGCTCCAAATCAGATACCCCTCCCTCTGCCCAGTCCTTTTCAAGAACAGGAAAATCTTTGGAATGAAAACGTAGTGACTGACCTTGAAGGAACCCATTCCCAGGGTTTGATTCTCAGGAAGCTTTGGACACTTGGGAAACCCAAAACAAGGTTTGGGAACTTTCGTCCAGATTGCATAGTGTGCAGAACCAGGTTATATTTGTCTCTAATTCTGAAGAGTTAGGTCAGATTTGGGAGTTTGGGTGGTGGTGTAGTAGATAGCCTAGATTTCCCACCCCAGCAATGATATGCAAATAGAAATGGAGCCAAAATACCACTTACTGCATTGAGGTATTTTTGATTGTGAAAACTGTAATGTAAATTCCTCATATTTGAGCTAAAATACATACTTGTCCTTACAAGTATATTTATTTCTTATATGTGGGTGACTTTTCAACTAGCACTATATTTGTAATTATGATCCTTGTTTCTCGGTGTCTCAAAATATACACTGCATCGGTTTCAAACGACCAAATCTCAGTCAAGTGCCAATTTTAAGACACTAGCCTGGGATCATTCCCTAAAGATCATGTTCAGGGTCCTCAGTGTGCACAAGACCATTCTGCCTCACTGAACTCTTCTTCCCCCACTCTAAGCTCACCCAGAGAGATTAATTTCAGACACCATCTCCCAAACTGCTTCCATTATGATTCCAAAAGATTTCTTCTCTCTTCACTTTCCTCTCCTCTGCAGTTCTGGTAGAGGATGATGCTTCTATCTCCAGGAACACTGACCTCTTTTATTAGAATTGGAAGTCACTTTCCTTTTCCCAAAAGGGAGATCTGCCTTAATCCAATACCCTCTCCCTGGCAGCAATCTTTCCTGCTCATTCTGCTGGGCTAAGAACATATATTTAGGACTATTTCTTTTCTTTACTTTTTTTTTTTAAGAGATAGAGAAAGAATCAATTTTATTTATTGTTTTTCATCTGACCTTTGTTCCTCCAACACTTATTTGTGTATGTGGTGCTGGGGGTTTGAACCCAGGTCCTTCCACATGCTAGGAAAGCCACCCAGCTCCAGTCCCTTAGTTTTATTTCTAAAGTAGTTATAATCCAATCATCATCCTCACCCTCATTACACCATTTATCATTTATTGATCATTATGTGTCAGGCAGTGTGCTAAGCATTTCAGGTATCGTTTTATTTCACCCTTGCAATAACGCTATAAGTTAAGTACTATGCTTGCAGAGTAACCTTCAAAGTTCACCTTCCTGGGATGAGTAGGCAAGCTCTGTTTGGTTACTTTGTCCTTTTCTCTATTTCTGTTTTTCATCCACTCTCTAAAAACCATTTGCAAAACCATCTCCACATAAAGTTGACCCCCATATGCACACATGTATGCCCTTGTTCCAGTAGACCCTTGAACTGTTACACGTTCTAATTACCCATTTCTCCTTTATCACCACCTAGGGAATCCATGAAAGCCAGACCACTTTCTTCCTCCCTTGGAGCATTCAGCTGCTTTAATCATTTAGTTCTCACCAATGATATTTGAATTGTCACTCAGCCCTGAAGCATTGTTTCCCAAGAAGACACTGGGAAGACACTATTTTCCCAAGATTGGACACAAATGTTTTTAATATTAGTATATTTATATCATTTTAGAAAAACGTGTAAATTGTCCACCAAATTCAAGATTTCGTGGATATTGATGTTTAGGAATATTTAGCATAAAAACGTAAGCTCAAAAATATTAAGTAAACAAGAGTACAGATGGTATGCAGATACGGGACAAAAATGTGAAGGTGATGCTGAGATTATTAAAACTGTTGGCACATCCTGTTCTGTTGTCAAAAATGAAATAGCCTCAAAAATTCTAATTATCTTCCCCCTCTAATAATTCTAATTATCTTCAAATCCCTCTTCTTTACCTATCACATTCATTGATTTCTTCTAACGTCTCAGTCCTCGAAATTTATAACCTTGAAATTGTGATGCACCTCTCTGTTTTCTTCACTATTTTTATCTAGTTTGCCTCCAAATCTTTTCTGTAATCATACTTTTCTATTTGGCTCACAATTTTTAACCCCATAGACAAAATTCCAATGAATAAGCTATTTGAAAGCACCTCCTAACTTGTCTCCTAGCACAAGTTCTTCAAGAACCATTTTCAATCACATGCCCAGTAAAAGACTGAGCAAAAGTTTGCAGCAGCATGTATTGTTCCCTGCCCTGTTTTCCGTGCTGTGAAAGTGAGGAGGTGCCACTTACAGAAAGACAATAGCTAGGGAGGTAAGTCTGCAGGATAAAAGGACCTAAATTCCCAACAGTAACAGAAGAACAAGTCACCTTTCCCAAAATCATGCCCTCAGCTTGCTGCCACATCACACCTGTATCCATACCCACCCTACCGGTGACCTTGCTCTCCTCTGCCATCCACAATGGTTAGCCTGATACTTCCTCTTGTCTGTTCCTTGAAATCCAACCCTATACTAACCTATGTCATCACACACTGTGGGGCTTCTGAGTTGCTGGGTGTCCACCTTTCTATGTTGTTCTTCTGTCTCACGCTTATTTCTTTATGTGACATCATCTCTCCATAGCTGTCCTATGAGCTTGCTTCTCCTACCTGCAGTCCTGCTGGTGCAACTCCATGCACCTTCCTATCTAGAGCTGCAATCAAGATTTGATTCCACAATCACTCAGCAAACTCTTCTATTAAAGCCTGCTTTGTTTACTTATGCCATCCTTTTCCCTGATTTCCAATTTTTACCAATCATCTAAAATATTCTCATCCTCCCAAGTGGTTCTTGCACCTGGCTGAGTTTTTCTGTCCTTCAAGGCCACTGATCTTGATGACTTTCAAAACCCAGCACCCTGGAATATTCTCAATGTTCTTAATTTTGTTCCTTTGTTACTTGACATAGTTAAACCAATACTCCTGAAGTCTGCTTTGCTTTCATGACCCTCATTACTCTGATTCTTCTCTTTTGCTCTGACCACTTCTTTTCTGTCTCCTCTAGTTTCTCTTTCTCCTCTATTTCCAGAATTGATTTGTTCTTCACAATTCTATTCTTGTTTCTTCTTTGTCTTAACATGTTAGAAATATCATCTACACAAAAACCCATCTTCATTCTACATGGATAAGTCTGTAGTTGTGAAACCTTTTAGTGCTTGGTGGCCAGTTCCACCTACATGTATATTTGACATCTAACTATGTCTTCTGTTCCTTCTGATTTCTCTATTTCTGTCACTGGCACAAACATTTTTCTAGTCATCCGACTTCAAAGTCTGTCACTCATTATTACGTGCTATTTTTTCATTTCCTGGCCAAATCTTTCAATCCCTGGAAAATTGCTTTATTTTCAACTGATCTCTTTCTTTTAATTCACATTCTGTTAAGGCAAATATCATTATCCCTATTATTGTATAGGTAAAAGTTTGGAGGTGAATTAATTTTTTCTTTGTTACAAAACTGGCAAATGATAGGGACAGGATTAAAATTCATGTCAGTCTTAGGCCAGAACCTGCATCTTTTCCTATCATTAAACTACCCTGAACTTAGACATTGTCAGCCACTTGGGAGGCTGAGGCAAGATGATCAGAAGTTCAAGGCTGGCCTCAGCAACTTAAGGAGATTCTATATCAAAACAAAAAAATAAAAAGGGCTGTGGATATGGCTCAGTGTTTAAGCACCCCTGGACTTAATCCCTGGTACCTTCCACCCCCCAAAAAATAGACATTGCCATATAAAATAAGAATAATTTCACTGCATGTGTCATTAAAAATGAATGATTGTACTTTTAGTTTTTTCTATTCTGTAAAAGATTATTTAATTATTAACTCATTGAGTATTTCAAAATGTCAATTCTTATAAAAATACATAAATTATAGAAGCAATTTAAGGGGAGCTTGAAAAAAATTCAGATTTGGAATGAAGCTTTGCCTGAGTTCTATTCCCAGTTCCCAGAACTAGCAGAATAAATTTTGGTGTAACTTTTGACAAGTTGCCCAGACTCTCTGTGCTTTGCTCTTTATCTTTAATATCAGTGTCCAGTCGAAGTACTTGATATATGCTATGCACTTAACATAGGTGATGGGACACAAATCATTCCCTTAGGCAGCTCTGGTTGAAGGAAAGGAAGGTGACCTGAGCCCCCAGAACTTTCTTAGATAGGAGGGCCCTGGAGCACACAGAGATTTGGAAAATCCAGATGCAGAGAACAGGAAGTTACCTAATCATATTGATCAACAATTCCAATATTTGATTCTCAAATAATAATATGTGAATCTTTTTTTATTCAGAGCATAGAGCTTGGCAAACAAAAATTTTAAATCAGTGCTTTCTAACTAATAAAATGATTAATAGCCAATGCCTGACTATATTCTATGTAACTAGCTTCTGCAGAACTTACTAAAAATTAGATCTAATGCAAATAAACCTAGTCACATGAGTATATGGAAAGTATAATAGAATTTCATAAGGGCTACCACCTTCTTCTGAAGCCTTAATGCCCTAGCCCATCATTCCATACAAGTTGGATGACTATTTTCTGCTCTGCAATAAACTTCAGGTCTACCTCACCATCTGCTTTCAATCAACATTGTTATTGATTATTACAGTAGCCATCCTTCGTACCTACCATTATTAACTCACTTGCCCCTCTTTTCTTATCCAATAAATATTTCAATTTCCCTGTCCATTGGGTGGAAGTGCCAATCAACTGCCAGCTTCAATTTATCAACTTTGCATACAGTTTGCTAAAACCTTATTAAGGATTTTTGCGCCAATGTTCGTAGGGATATTGGTCTGTAGTTTTCTTTTCTCTTTGTTTCCCCAACCTCTTTGTCACTCCCTCTAAACTTTCCCTTAACCATTTATAATCAGTTCCTCCTTTGTGTTCTGCTGTACACAATCCACCCAACCTGATTTCTTCCCATAAAAGACCTAAAAATTGTTTTTCCACTACAAAGTCCTCCAAGATTAAACCAAAAAGGAGATAAAGCTTTGTTTTCACCTCAATAACCTTCTCATATATTTGTCCCCCTGATACCAGGAGCACTTCACTCAGAAATTCATCTAAATATTGATTTTTTTAATTAGTTGACTTGACACTTGACTGTCACATCATTGCTTATGCGTGCTACTCCATATCTGTTATGAAATTGTCTGGGGAAGCTAGAACCTTAGACAGTGAGCATCTGTTCTGAACTGGCCCATTTTAACTCTGTGAGGTGTGGAGTTATCTTCAGAGAGAAATGCTCTTCTGCCAACTTCTGAGTAGGGCCTTGGGGGTGTGATGGTGTATAGACAAGTCAGGAGAAAAAGATGCCACACTATGTACTACATGCCTGAATAGTAGGTGAGTTTCCCCCAAACATTATTTCTTTAATAAGAGTCACTTAATATTTGAGCTTTTTCCAAGCTTCTCATATCATGGGGTGCTTTTTTAATTATTTTATCCTGAACAAAGCATGTCATTGGAGGGCTGTTTATTAGGCCAAAACAGTCTCATGCAATGCTAGTTTGGAGGCTTGTGGAAGTCAGCTAATGTGACCAAATTTTTAGAAATTATTTTTAATTGACACATAGTAATTGTATGTATTTGTGGGATACAGTGTGACATTTCAATGCATGTGTACGATATGGAATGAACAGATCAGGGAAATTCATGTATCTATCATCTAAGGCATTTATCATTTCTTCACGAAAATCTTTGATTAATTGTTATCATCCATGATTATCCTATGGTGCTGTGGAACATTTGAATTTATTCTTCCTATCCAACCACACCCCTGTACCCATTCACCATCTTCTAAGAACAGTTTTCCTAAAAGACAAAACTTTACCCAGATTTAGTCATTATTCTAGGCTATCTGATAACTCTACATGTCATAAGATATGCAAGATTTATTTATGTGATTGTATCATGGGGATCACAGGGTAGGTGTGGCTGAGATAAAATTTCCAGTAACGGTATTGCAAAGTCTGATTCAAGAAATGAAATAGAAATAAAGGCGACCATCTCTAGAAAACTCTATTAGGCGATTTGAAAACAACTGTAGTGTTGACAAGCTCTGCTGTTACTTGGCTGTCTCCAAGAAGCAAGTGAAGACTTCAGATAAAAATGATCTGCTCAGACAGATCTCAAAAAATTGTTTCCAAAATAATATGCCATTATAAATATAATGTGATTTTAAGCATTTATATGAAGATTAAACTAATGAACTAAATATCATAAGTAAATATTGAACTCATCAATGTCCATTACACTTACAATATTTAAACCAGCCAAAAGACTTATTTGAGATTATACCATGAAAGATATAGTCCCTCATCACATATTGAGGTCACCCACATTTGGGCACTCATTTGGGTGGATATGATGAGGATGGGGCAAAAGGTTTGGATGGACACACATCTGGATGAGGAACTAACGCAGGAAAAAAAGATGGTGATACATTTTCTTGTTTTTTTCACAGCAAGGTCACAAGTGTGTCCCGTACTGAGAAAGATCAGGACACTCTGGTCTGGAAGACAGGAACTAATTCACTTCAGCCCATTTTGTTCTATTCCCAGAACTGCAAGTGCTCACTCGAATCATATTATTCATTGATGGTTAGGATGTGCCATGAGGCTATTTTCTGCAACATCTTTCTGATTTGTTACATAGCACAAAAGCATGGAATCTGAAAAGCATACAAGGTGGAGAATAGGTTCAGCATAATAAAATCATGTGCGATACATATTTAACCCTCTTCACAAGTCTCTGCAGCTCGTTCTTTAAACCCACTTTTGGATTTTTTCCCTGCTCAAAGGCCTCCCCTTGTTGAGCAATTGCAATGTATAGTCACATTTTGAATTGTTGCCAGCTAAGATTCTTGCACTAGGCTTCATGGCTGCCTGTTCCACCAAGACAAATAAGATCGAGCCCAACCCCTCATTTGAGTGCATTGTTCATGGTGTTGAGCAGTGATTTTCCATATCTGACTGTCTTTGTGTTCACCCCAGGAGGAAGGGTGAGTCTGCTTTACTGAGTTCTCATTGCTCACAAAGCAGCAACATCTGGAGGGCTGAGCAATTGTTGGCAGGTCCAGTCTGAAGGAATGCAGCCGTGGTTCCGATTGGCTCTTATCGGTAGGTGTCACTAAAGACAGCTTCGGAGACAGAAAAATAAATAGGCCAATTAAACAATGCCAAGAACAGACTATTTTATAGTCATCTCTGCTCTTTTTTAGTGTTATTCCAACTGCAGAAGTTTCAAGATTCTAATTATTCCCTGGTTTTCTCCCCTGCTGCAAATGAACATTTTTCCATTTTTCCAAGGGCCTCCCTTTAGAAAGTGGGACAATTAATTAATATATTTATTTTGTGGTGCCTGATGTAGCAGGTTAGCAAAATGAAAACAGATAAAGGAGATTAATTCTAACACTTGATTATAATGAAGCTATATCTGGCTGCTCGTCTACAAACAGACCGGTGAATGCTTCCCCAGCTCCTTTCTGCAACACAAGACACTTGCAGAGAGCAAGATCCCTCTGTCACCCCATCTTGATCACACCTTTGTGTCTCCAGAAGATGCAAGCATGGGAACTCCAACGTAAGGCCATGTGTTTCTGAGGAGATCAACAGGGGGTGCTCCCAGGCCTTCTCCTAGACAAGGGCTAGGATTGTCCAAGATCCACCACACTCACTGGCTTTTTCTGGTGACTGGGGCTTTCCTAGCAGCAAAGATATAAACCCAGTGGGGAACTCTAAATTTGATATCCAGGTCCAAGCAACATCATATAACAACACATAGTTATCTGAGAAAAACATCTTGGGAAGCATTCAGATGGATGCGGATGGATTTTGTTTGCAAAATGAACCATGAACGGTAGCATAGATCCCAGTGCCAGCCCATTTTTGACATAGGATAGGTGTCCAGGCAGGGTTGGATAGATGAATGAGATAAATGTGAACTCAGAATATAAAAGAAACTGTTCCTTAAGTATATGGCCTTTAATACCCAGTATGTGTGTTCATTTGAAGGCATATGGTGGACACATTCATTCTTCAGATACATTCCCGTTACATCTGGTAGGTAGATCCTAAGGTTTGAAGACCAAACCAAAGACTGTTATTTCCAAATTACTTAAAATCACAGATCTAAAGGTAAGTAGCAACTAATAATAGCAACAGCTGTCATTTATTGAATATTTGCTCAACTAGATTAAATTTTATATATTATTTTCTGTAATCCCTCAACAACCCCACAAGGTAGACATGATTATTATATCCACTTCATATATGAAAAAACTAGGAACTACCCTTATTTGTTCAAGAGGATACAGCTAGAAAATTTTAGGGCCTGGCTTAAAACCAGTCTGCCTAAGTCTAAATCTGTTCTCTTAACTGCGTACTTTAACCTTCTCTTCTAACATGGAATTAGTAGTAGTAAATCTTAATAAAAAGAATGGAGAGTATATTTGGAAGAAAATAAAATGCAGAGTGCATGAAAATGAGTGAAGGCTAAATCTACACTATAGAATTTATTACTGGGATGTTGGTGTTTAATATATGCTGGGCACAAAAAGGCATTGCTGGCTTCCAGGGCTGGGAGTTATTTATATTCACAGCACTGTCATCTAGTCTCCAGGCACAGCAATGAATGACTAGTGGCCCTAATTTTCACCATGAACATTCTTCCCTGGATCTTTCTGCAATTTTAGACTCTGGAGTCCAGGTGACATGACGTCATTGTCATTTATTGGATATAATTACTAGATTATACAGGCTATAAATCCACATTCTTGTATTCTCAAAGAAAAATGAGTCTGTGAATTGAAAATCGCATACTAGAACCCAGAACCTACCAGCCCAAGGATGCTCCCATATCCATTATTCCTTTACACATAACCCACTGAGACCTCCATGACAAAAACTTCAAAAGCCAACCTATTTCAGATTAAAATGTTTACAAACCTAAAGAAACACATGTGCAGCTAAAAACTGACATTACTAAACACATTTTAATACATGTCATGCTTATAAACTATTTGAATCTTGGTTTTTAAACTGTATTTTTCCAGAAATATTCCATCCTCTCGTAATACATAACATGTCCACAATTGAATACTACAGCATACTTGAAAGAGTATGTGCATCTGTTATTCCAGATGAGGAAGAACTTTGTGAAGTTTTATTTTTAAGAGGCTTGTACTCAGAACTACCTTTAGAAGTTAATTCTCCACACCTTTAAGAGTGATCCTAATGCCAAGTTAGGAAAGAGTGTTTAGTGTGTGATTATTGTCCTTTTGTCAAAATCAATGATGTCTTTTATCCAGATCAATCAAAATATAGAGAAAGATTCAGCAAGGGCATACCTCATGAGTCATGAGTCATAGCAAAACAATTTAGAACAAGCCTCACTAGAAGCCCTGATCCTGGAAGATTCATTTGCAAAATCTAAATCTCTAAATGCTGAGGACCTATCAGGAACAGGACAGTGTCATACTGCAAAGAAGATGAAAGTGAGGAACATTATCTCTGCCTTCACCATCATCACACTAATAAAGGCAGGATGAATGTCATGAAAGATTTGTCTTTGAAGGAATGAAAGATGACCCCCATTAGAAGAATCAGGAAAGGCTTTTATAAAAGAGGTTACCTTTGAGAGGAGCCTTGACAGACATGCCATAGGCATTGTTGAAAAGTAAATAAAACAGAACAGCATGAGGGGGGGTCGAGCAGGAGCTGCAGAACATGTCAAGGAATGCAAATAATTTAGCATGAATGGGGGTGGAGGTTGGGCTCAAAAGGCAAATGCACATAGGACAGAAATATAGTAAAAATCAGTCTCAGGCTTCAGGATAAATCTGACAGCAATATCCAAGATGAGATACCTAGAAAATAGAAGGGAATGGAGGCTGTGGACAGCGAGGATGCTATTGCAGCAAGATAGGTAATGGGGGCTGAAAATGATGGGCTTTAGTGAGCCCTGAAAGAAGGGAACACAGAGTAAGAATCTATGTTGAGACTTGGCAGAGGTAGCTTGGTGGAAGGGGTGCTGCTTAAGGAAAGTGAGGAGGAAACAAAGGTTTTTGAAGATGATATAAAGGATGGCAGCTCTGTTATCAGGGATAATGTCAGGAGCAGAGAGGTTTTTCACAGGTAGAAATCACAGAGTCTGATTTAGGATGCATCCATGCATGCACAGGCATTTTGAGTGAGTCTAAAATTTATCTCTGGGATTGCAAATATAGGAACCCCCAGACCAGCAGTAGCACTAGAAACTGTGGAAGGCAGTCAGTCACCAAGAAATAGTACAGGTAAGGAGACAAAAGTTGGAGGATGGTTAAAACAACATAGAGATTAATAGAGCGTGTCATGCAGACCTGAGTTCAAATTCAGACTCCATCTCTGAAGAGCTATGAGATATGTTTAAAAAACAAGAGTAACGTAAATCAATAAATATATATCCAATTAGAACCCGGATGAAAGATATTATAATAAATTTCATCAAAGACAATCAATATGTGGATGGCAAATAAGCACACAAAAAGATTTTGAGTTTCATCAGCCCTTAGGGAAATGTAAATTAATGTCGCAATGAGCTATGACTACACACCTATAATAAGCACACAAAAAGATTTTGAGTTTCATCAGCCCTTAGGGAAATGTAAATTAATGTCGCAATGAGCTATGACTACACACAGAATAGCTTAAATAAGAGGGACACACCAAAAGCAAGCTAACTGCATCACTTAACGTTACTGTGAGAAAACAGCTTAGCAATTTCTTAAAAAGCTAAATATGCAACTACTGCATAACCTGGTGTTACGGTTTGGATCTGGATGTCCCCCAAAACCTCAGGCTTTGAAAGCATGATCCCCAGTGCAGCAAGGTTCAGAGGTGAGACTTTGAAGCCACAATTAGAAGTCTGACCTCATGGGCATTTTAATTCATTTGCTGGAGTAATCCACTGATAGATGATCATAGGGCTGGGTGGTATTTGTAGGCAAGCGGGCATGGCAGTAGGGTGCAGATCACTGGGGGAGTGTCCTTGGGGCCTATATCTGCCCCTGGCTCCTCTCTCTGTCTTGTTCTTTTTCTCTCCTCCTCCTCCTCTCCTCTTTCCTTCTCAGCTGCCATGAGCTGAGCTGCTCTCCTCTGCCACATCCTTCTACAGTGATGTTCTGTCTCACCTCAGGCCAGAGCAATGCATTCAACCACGGACCACAGCCCAAAACGAACTTTTTCTCTTCTAAGTTGTTTTACCAGGTATTTTGTTTACAGAGACAAAAAATTGATTAATACACTTGGCAATTATGTACTTGAGCATTTGTCCTATAGAAATGGATACTCAACATTTGCACAAAAATCTGTGTGCAGTTGTTAATACCAACTTCAGAAGTACTCTAAAACTGATGACTTGCAGCAGGTGACTTTTAGACACACTGTGGCCTATCCGTACCATACTCGGAAATAAAAAGGAACTCCGAATGCATGAAATTACTTGGATGCACATTCAGAGAATTATGCTGAGTGAAAGCACCAATCCCCCATAGCTCCAGACCATATGATTCCATTTATATGACATTCTTGCAAGGATAAAATGATAGAAATGGTTAGAATTAGGATGCGGAGGTAGAGATTATGAAAGGACAAAATGAGGGCTTCTTGTGGTGATGGAAATTCTGTATCTGAGTACCATTGGCAAGATCCTGGTTGTGATAATGTATGCTAGTTTTGCAAGGTTTTTCCCATATATGTTTTCCCAGGAAACTGGGAAATATATATGGCCTCTGTCTTCACCATTTCTCACTACTCCATGTGAGTCTGTATTTCTAACTTAGAAAACATATATAATTTTAAAAACTTAAAGCTCCAATTATCCTTCTGTATTTAGAGGAGACTCAGTAGGGAATAACCAACCACATGCTAGTAGACTACTTGAGAAAGAAAAGAGAGAAGGAAGGAAGGAAGGAAGGAAAAGAAGGAGAGACAGGTTGGAAGTATAGGAGGGATGAGAGGGAGAAAAGAAGAAAAATAGAAATAGTACTTGCAGAAGATTACCAGGCCATTCTACATAATAATCTAGGGGAAATGGAGGCAGAAAGAACAGCAAAGGGATTCTGGCAGAGTTCTAGGCAGTGAAATCTGATGTCTTTGATCATGGAGAGGAAACTGCTCCCTTCTCAATGCACAACATGAACTCACTCAATATGAACTGCTCAAGAATTCCTCTTGGCAGAAAGTCCCTGGAGTATCCAAAGAAAAATTGATGGCCCACAGGGCATAATTTTGCAAATTTTAAAGTTAAAACGCAGTCTCCCTATCTGCTCCAGCACATGTGTGTCCTTGCAACATGATATTTATGATGTGAATTGGGCTGATTAAATCCATTTTAGGGTTCAGGGATTTGCGCAACCTAAATATCCTGGTTCTCAGGGAATGAAGAGCTTCATATTTCCCTTGCATATTTAGTCTTACTAACATCAATAGGAAGCTGTTAGCGATAAGGAGAGCTTGGCATGGGGATCTGGGGGTTGGGGATTTAGCTGTGCACAGTTGAGTGTCAACCTGAATACCAGACTCCGCAGTCATGATTCCAGGAAAACTCTTTATGAGCCCCCACCTGGGACTTCCACACACAGATGGTATATATGAGGAGGTTTGACATGAGAAGTTTCTCAAAGTTAGTAAACACAGAAGTGATGGATGCTAGAGAGAGGGTAAACCTATGGAATCTAGAGGAAGCCAACATTCCTGCCAGAGACTATAAAAGAAATGGTAGACGGACCAGTGAATTAGATTTGATGCTGAAACTGAAGATCATTCACATACACCAGGGCTGAACCCTTATCCAAACTTCAGAAAGTAAAACAACAGGAAAAATTACTATCGTCTTCCAAATTCAGCTCTGGTAGATTCTCCATTACATAACACTGAGAACCTACTATCCCAAAAGTGGAAAGATCAATTTTAAAAGGAGCTAGATTCATGTAGTATATTATCTTCCTTCTGGGAAACACCCTTTGGACAGGTTTTGAATACCGTATAGACCTAGCAAAACTTTGGGTGAGGAACTGAATGAACTGAACTTGTCAGATTTTTTTCACTTTATTAATATCAGGCTGAAATTGCAATATCAGGCCAAACGATGATGTAAAGCCCTAAAGAAGGAATGCTGCTAATTGCCAAATTTGTTATGAAATTATCACATTTTCTGTTCCAGTGCTGAGCTCTGAAAGATACGCTGTATCAAAGTGCTAAAGAAACTGCAGATCAGGGTCTGCCACCAAGTGCCAGGTGGAGAGCCCTGAGCCTTAGATCTTCAATATAGACACTGTTGAGAGGAACAATCGATACAAGCATGTCTGCTGTTGAGCAGAATAATGAACAAATTTTTGAGTATAAACGTGAAGACACGGTGGTTGGAGAGATGGTAGATATCTGGTTCGTCTCTAAAGATGTAGGCCAGTCTTTCCTTAAGACTCATTTCTGTTTTGATCTCTCCAACCTGTCACTGCTTCCTTTCTGCCTTGCATGTTCTCTCACCTTCATGCAAGTCAAAATGCTGTCTTGCAAGATTGCTGACATTTTATTTTAGGCAACTGTATATTTCGCTTTGCTCACATCATTCTTAACATATGGAAGCAATTAATTCATTTTCTTTGCCATCATTGGGTAGGAATCCTAGGATAGTCTACATGTAAATTCAGCACAGATTTCCCTTAACTAATTACATAATATCTAACCCATTTTCTTAAAAGTAGAACTTGCTAGTTAAGAAATAAAGAACGGCATTGCTTATAATAAACTCTGCATGCTACACTGTAATTTAAACTGTACTGTTATGTATGGTGAAGGACTGAAAGTTTAGAGTTACTCCCCTTGGCAAACATTTTTTTTAAGGATTGCTTAAATAAGCAGTACAGAAACCAGATGTCATTTGGTAAGAGTATCTGAATGACCAAAAATTTGCTGTCTGGGTATTTTTTTCCTTTATAAAAACAAGAAAAATTCTTTGGATTTATATCATATTTAGCAGCTGTGAAACAGTGCAAACATCTGTTTGTACCTATGGGGAGCTGACCCGCAGGGCCCTCATCTCTTAATCACCAAGCATCAAGCCAGTCTCGCATGCACAGTTTATTGTTTTCTTTGCCGTTGCCTCCTGCACTTCAAAGTTTTCATACACTCATGTTCTATTGGCAGAATGGAGGAACTAATCCATTCATTATAAGACCAGATGATTAGAATTTTTTGACACATGATCACAGCATTCTCTCCACCCAGACTGTGCCCAGAAACACAGTCACATTTGCTTCTAAATTCATTTTGGAGTGTCTACACTTACTCCAAATAATGCAAGATTTATGAGCCTCAAGAAAGATTGTAGTAGCACATACACTAGTCTGCACAAGGCCTACAGTCACCATTTGGGGCCACAATCTTTAAAAAATCATCTTAAAATAATTTGTCCAATTTTTAAAAATATGAGTACAGACATTACCCTGGCTCTTATTTTGGAGTATTTCTATTAGGATTTTTCTACACTTTTTAAACAGAGCAATAACAACAACAACAACCAAAAAAAAAAGTGTTACCACATTTGCACACCCAGGGAATATCAGTTTCTAAAGGCCAACATTTTGACTGCACTTTATAAATAGGGAAAGTACACTGACTTGGAATTAAGGCTTGCCCAGTCAAATCAGCTGCTTTATTTACACATTTAAAAAAAATACAAAGTCTGCCAATTGGAGCATTCCTTTTTGGGGGAAAAAGGAATCAACTTCATTTTACATATTAACAAAAACTAAAACAGGCTTTCGATGATCTCCATCACAAAGAAGACACAGTCTACATACTAATGTTATTTATGAGATGATCCACAATAAAAATGCTCAATTAGAACTGAATATATGATAGAGATAGTAATAATTTATCTCTAATAATTGACTTGATCAGTGAATGCTTAGGCGCCCCCTATTCCTGCAACATTCTTTATACTATGTGTTGTTTGCTTGGTATTTTAGAAACAAAAAGAGGTCATGTTTTAGCTCTACTCTCACCATGCAGAATTTATATTAGGTTAATTTCTTTTATTACAGACATTCCAACTGTCCCCACTGAATGGGGCAGGAAGATGTACCCAACAAATTAGATATAGCAATACTCATTTTTGAAGAAAAATACTAAGGTAAAAACCACATGTACAACACCTCCCTTTTTATCCTGCTGAGTTCAAAGCACTTTTGTAACATGATGATGCACTAAAGAAAGAGTAGACCTTGAATTTGTCTCATCTTTCTGAGCAGCATGGTCCAATGTACATTTTCTGAACCTGGGATCCATAAAACAAGGCTGATTCCCAAGATATCAATAGGTGTTCCAGGGGCAAGGGGTTCCCATGGTCAATTAAATTTGGGAAATACTCATAGAATGCTCCTGTTTTTGGATTAAAAAAAAGACTTATTAGAAAATCAAAGGTTCTGAGAATTACTGCAATGAAGGCATTTCAGATTACTACTTGTGAAAACATTAGGAAAACTTTAAGGTATAAAGACTGATAAAATAAACTCTCATACCGACCTACTATCTTAAGAAAAATATTACAAATATAATTGATACCTCAGTGTGGCCTTTCTTCAATATACTTCTTCCATGTCTTAGAGATAATGAAATTTTGAATTTGTGTAGATTGTTTAGGTATACACTAACGTCTGTGTTATATTTCCATATATTGCAAAACAATGTTGTCTTTTATATGTTTAGCTTTTATATAAATGGTATAATGCTCCAGGTTTTATTGTGGTAAATCTCTGGGGAAAGGAACTTTACAATGTATTTATGAGATTTTTGGCATAAGCAGCTCAAGTTCATTTATTTTCAATACTATATAGTATTTATGTGCATGAATAAATCAGAAGTTATTCATCTAGTCTCCTTTTGAACTCTAAGATGGGTTTCCCTTTTTTTCAATTGTGAGTAGTACTGGTATTGTGGGTGAATAAACGGTAATGAAATGGAACAGAATAGAGGGGCAAGAACACAATTTCTCTCTTGTGTGGAAATTACACACACGACAGAGCTGAACCCTGAAGATTAGTGATCAATAGGTCAGGGATAATTATCTATGATGGAAAAAAGATGAGATTGGAGTTTTACCACATACCATATCCCCAAACCATTCTAGGTATACTATATTGTCAGTACTGGGTATATTATAAACTAAATATAAAGTGCACAACAGTGAAGCTGGGCATGGTAGTATACTCCTATAATCCCAGTGGATTGGGAGGCTGACGCAGGAGGATCAAAAGTTCAAAACCAGGGGATGGGGATTTAGCTCAGTGGCAGAGCGCTTGCCTAGCATGCGCAAGGCCCTGAGTTTGGTCCTCAGCCATGGAAAAAAAAAAAAAGTTCAAAACCAGCCTCATCAACTTAATGAGGCCCTAAGCAACTTAGTTAGACCTTGTCTCAAAATAAAAATTAAAAATGGCTGGGAATGTGGCTCAGTGATTAAGCGCCTGTTGATTCAATCCTTGATACAAAAAAAAAAAGAATAAAATTTTGAGTTTTTAGTAGAAAATAAGTGAGAAAACATGAAATTATGTAAGAATTCCTAAAGCATCAAAATATTAAGCTATGAAAAAATGAATAAATTAGCCCACAGTTTAATTTAAAACTTCTGTTCCTCAAAAGATATGACAAATAAAGAAAGACCAACCTAGAGTAAGAAGAGATTTTTTTTTTAAAAAGTAACTAATAAAAGGTTAGAAACCAGAATGTGTGGAGAAAAATCTCAAATTTTATTTGACCAGCATTTTCTAAATTATTTGACACTTACTTAGAGGAAGATCTATTGACATTTCATAAAAAGATCCCGTGGGGCTCAATTTGGGGGAAAATTACATTATGGAAAAGAATCTTGCTTGAAAAAGTCCCGGGCTTATGTCTCCTCTGAGCTCTGTATTGTTCAGCGATGTGACACTACGTGAATAATTCCTAATCTGGGCATCGTGGTTTCACCCAAAATGTGATAATTAGCTCTATCCTTAGAACACAAAGCTAAACATCATGGAAATCTGGAGACTGGATGCTATGGTTAGGGTATGAGATGTAACCAAAAGCTCATGTTAGATAATGCAGGGATGTTCAGAAGTAAAATGATTATATTATAGAGCTGTGACCTAATCAGTGGATTGATTCATTTGATGGATTAATAATTTGAAAGGACTGCTGTACTGGGTGGTAACTGTAGGCAGGCAGGCTGTAGCTGAAGTAGGACACAGGGGATGTGTGCTTTTAGAGATTATATTTTGTCCCTGGCACCTCATCTTTCTCTCTGCTTCTTGGCTGCCACGTGCCTGAGACCCTTTCCTCCACCATGCCCTTTCACATGATGTTCTACTATCATCTTGGGGCCCAGAACAATGGAGTCCCCCGACCATGGACTGAGCCTCTGAAATAAGCCCTCCACAAATTCTTCCTCCTGTAAGTTGTTCTTGTCAGATATCTCAGTCACAACAATGAAAAACTCACTAACACACTGGGCCAAGTTCCAGGACCACACTGAAGTGACCTGACAACTCCTTAGAGCTACCTGTTAGAAATCCTTCAGTTTTCCCAAGAGTGACAAGAGACACGTTAGGGGCTATGTAAAAGAAGAATCCTCTCTGGGAAAACTCTAATGGATTTTCTATTCTTACACAAATGATTTTTCAGATTGTTCTATTTCTTACCACCAGGTAAGACTTCCTTTGTAGATAGCAAAACTAAAGTTAGAAACCATCTCTGAGGGTAGAACTTAGCCAAAGTTTCAAATATAGTCTTGCTATTTAACTCTTTCCTGAGATCTACATGCTGGCCACATGGACATGACCGCAAAGCTCAGAAGAAATAAGACGTATGAGAGTATGAAATGCAAATAAATGAAGTAAAAACAATTTTACCAATGGTTTCATCTCCAGTGTTCTCCCAATCAACTAGGATTCTGAACTATTTCCAACAAGAAACAAATCTAATGAATTTTAGTTCTTGAAGAGTGACTCCATCACCTATGAAGATGTCATTCCTAACTAGGATCTGCTCAGATTTTCTCTGCCTTTGTCATCAAGGATTTACAGATACTTCTACGAGAAATCATTTTTGTGTACAACATAAGGAGAGAATCCTCATTTGCATAGTGAATTGCTTCTTTTATAAAATGGAAAGTCTACATTTTACAATTGTAAAGCAGAAAAAGAATTGCCTTAGCTCAGTTATTGGTGACCAGTTTAGGAATTATATTAAGAAACAAGCTTAGAATAAAGAGTTGGCTTAAATCCACTAAGATTAACTTCACAACTTCAATTCAGCAATAATAAAGACTAGAAATCAAGGAATATTTTTGTTTTTAAAAAAATCACACAATGTACTAAATATTTCATTAAGAAGAAAATATGGAAAATGTAAATGTTAAAATGAGCCTCTGAGGTTTTCTTAACTTTTATTTTAAGTATATCTGCTGAACTCTCACCTTCTATTTTGATGACTTTTGGCAGATTATTCTCCACAGGTCCCTGTGTTTCTAAATGTCTTGTGGAAAGGGTGATACCTGCCCTGTGTTCTGAACTATCTTTTCAAGAATGCTTGTTTACTGAGCAACCCTTGAAAAACAGAGCAAAGAGCCAACATGCTTACTATTCAAAATAAGAAAAGATAATGTCTCCCTCTCCCTTCAGAGCCAAGGACAACCATGCTTAAATGATCAACATAAAAGAGTTAGGTTCCCTAAGCTCAGGCTTCCTCCGGTGATACAGCCCACCATCTGTCCTGTTCACATCCCCTGTGGAAATTGGGGACAGGAAGACAGGTGAAAAATACTGACACTCAAGTTACTCCTATTGCTATTTAACAAACAAAACAAAACAAAACTGTCCTTCATCTTTGACTCAGGAGTCTTAGGTTTTTTACCAGAATCTATGAAACAATTGCTTGAAAATGAAATAAATGTAGGATAAAAATCTCAGATCCTTCACCCCTCTTTACAATAGCTGTACAGGTATAGACCACACAGAGGACGCCTAGAGGCCATTCAAAATGGAGAAACTGGGGCTCCAGAGGACTGTATCTTTTACAAATTAACCCACTATGTAGAATGGAATAACAAGGAAACTCAGCACTGGGGGAAGGGAGTAAATCTCATAAGGATCTATGAGAAGTTTGCCCTTACATGGGTTTCAAGACCAATTTACCTACTTGTGGTTCAAAAAAAGTGAAGGGTGAACTGCAGGAGTAACCTCTACACCACTAGAAGAAATCATAAAAAAAAAAAATCCTCCTCTGTGGAGGAACCGAGGTCAATTCAAGCCCCTAAGAATGTCCAAGTTTCAAAACCATAAATCACACAAGAAGCAAGGCGCCACACTGAAAAACAAATAAGTACAGCAGAAGCAAAGTCCAACCCATCCAGAGCAGCACACACATGTGCTTAATATGTGTAAAGATAGAAAGGAGACTTGAACATATTAATAAAATGAGGAAATAATTTCAAAAAGTTAAGCACATTTGAAGAAGAACCAAATGGAATACATAAAAATAAAAAATAAAAATAAAATCTTGAAGGATACAAGATCTGAAGACTTAAATATAGCATGGGTGGCAATGGATTTAACTAATTTGTCATAATCATTAATGTGATATATGCATATGCAAAAAATAATGTGTGAGAGTTAGGTAGGTGCTGAGTATCAGTCATGTGACAAAAGTCTGCACAGGTTCCTTTTGGCCCCTCTGGAGCCTAAACACACACACACACACCCATGCACACACACACATACACTCACCCACGCACACACGCAGGCACGCACACACCCATGCACACTCATCCATGCACACACACCCATGCACATATACACACCCATGTATACATTTGATGGCAAGAAACAACAAATCTAAGTCAAATTTCCTTGAACAATAAAAAAGGATATTTTTTTACCAAAAAAAGGATTTTTTATCAAAAAAATATAAACTCAATTTAAAGTGATGATCACTGAACTAGAGGATAAATCTAAAGAAACACAGAAATAAGAAGCCAAGAGAAAGAATATATAAAATAAAGCTTAAGAAAAAATAGAAAATAAAGTAAGAAAAATCTAATTTTGTTTAATTTTTAGAAAGACAATAGAGGAGGAAAGGAACAGAGAGATAGTAATTAAGAATTTTCCATAATTGTTAAAAGATACCAATTCTCAGATTCAAAAAGCCCAACAAATCACAAAAAGAAATTTTATACGTGTATATGTGTGAATATACTTAATACAAAAAACAAGAATTTATATATATATATATTATATCGTTTCTCTAGAAGCATGTTTAATTGTTCAACAAATAAATTTCTTAATTAATTAAGAATACAAAAAACAAAAAGTTTCCTTCAAATATGAGCCCCAGAGAAGTCATATTATGTAAAAAGGAATAATGATTTAACTGATTGCTATCTCATTTCAACAGCCACAATGTCACTAGACCATGGAATGAGTCCTCTAAGGTGCGAAAAGATATTAACTCTCAATCTAGAATTCTACCCCTAATTACCTTTTCAGAACAAATGGAGAAAAACCGCTTTTCTCAGATGTACCAAAAATGAAAAAAAACTAGACATATGTGTTACCTTTTGCCTTCTAGAACTCACTGAAGAAAAGCATAAATTATGTATTTTAGGCAGAGGGAAAATGACCGGAGCTGTGAGATGTGAAAAAGATATTGTCAGATAAGGGGGTGGATCAAAGTCAGTGGCCTGAACCCTAGCAATTTCTCTCCGTCCAGGGACACTTGGCAACGTCTGGAGACATTTCTGTCTGGGGAGAAGTGGGGCTATGGGCACCTGGAGTACAGAGGCCAGGCAAGGTGCTGGACACGCCACAGCACATGGATGATTCCTCTCAACTAAGAATTGTCTGGCTCAGGGTGACAACGATTACAGCACTTGCCTGGCATGTGCAAGGATGTGGGTTAAAACTCCAGCACAACATGCACAACTCAATGTCAGAGCAATGAAAGCTACATGAAAAACTAAATAAAATTGATTCTGTCTTTCTCTCACACACTACCCCTCTCTCTCTAAAACAAAACAAACAGCAGTGTTGAGGTCCAGGAAGGCTGACCTAAGTTAGCACTGTGTGTATGCTGGTAGTAACTTCTCTGGCGGGGTTACTGCTAAATATGCTACAAAAAAAGAAGGTATAATTGGGCCGGAATGGTGGCTCAGCAGTGACGGCACTTGCCTGGCATGCATGAGGACAAGGGTTCAAACCCCAGCACCATGCATGCAACGAAGGCCACGTGAAAAACTAAATAAAATTGATTCTTTCTCTCTCTCTCTCTCTCTCTCTCTCTGTCTCACACACACATACACACACACACATACACACTGTCCCTCTCAAAAAAAAAAAGGTACAATTCAGGGAGGATAGGACTAGAGTCTTCTAAATTCTTTGTATAATTTGGGAAGAAGGATTATATACTGATTAACTGTGGGCTTTGATAAGGTGTGTGATTATATTAAAATAAAAGTGACTACTGAAAGAATGTATCTTAGTAGTTGTGCTCTCTACTCAGCATGGCAGAGGGGTTGAGGATAAGAATAAAGAGGAAGCATGATATAAAATTAAAAGGTGGAGAAAAAGTAAGCAATATGGCAGAAATAAATACAAATATATCAATCATCTAAATAACTGTAGACTAAGGAAGCTAAAACAGTCTAGATGGAATAAGAGTCCCAGTTGAGTAATGTTTGCAAGAGACGCTTATAAAACATGAGGACACAGAATGGTTTAAGAGATAGAAGAAAAAAAATAAAGGACAGAAGAAGACATAGAAGGCAAATGCCATCTTCCAAAAAAAAAAAGTCTTATGCAGCTAAATTGATGTTAGACAAAACATACTTAAGGAAAAAGCACTAAAGATTAAAAGAAAAGATCACTGCATAAAATTTTTGAAATTCAACATAACGTGATGTTATTCTAAACTTGATTGTATCTAGTCATACAGTTTTACCATATTTTTAAATAGGACAAATTACAAGGCAATTTAACATTTCTACCATTCTATTAAACGTTTTAATGGACCTCTTTCAGTAATTGATAGATGAATCAAAAGTTGAATCACTTAGGATATCAGAAAACTTGAAACAAACGTTTCTAGAATAATACACACAAATTTAAGGGAATTAATTGATTTCATGCATAACTGGGAAATTTGAAAAATAATTAACAACTTGCTACCATAAACCTCAATAAATCATTAAAGAATTGTCATTATGAGACCACTGGGACTTCACACAATTAAAATAATGAAAGAAACAATTATAAAAAGATGGCTAGTAAAAGTCCATGCAGTTGGAAATTTTAGGATACTTCTAACTAACTCATGGATAAAAGTACAAAACACAATGGAAACTAGAAAAATGAATATTAAGATTGTGGGACAAAGATAAAATGGTATCTAGAGGAAAAATTATTGCCTTCAATGATATATAAGGAGAATAAAAGAAAACAACTAAAAATTAAGACTTTTTTTAAAAAGGCCAAAATAAATCCAAAGAAAGCAAAGAAAGATATAAAGATAAGAAATTAGTGGGGGGAAAAAGCAAAATAGGGGGATTCAATAAAGCTGAAAGCTGGTCTTTTAAAGAATAAATTCGTAAAACTGACAAAATGCTGGCAAGATTAGTCAAAAAAGAAGTAAAACCTAAATAAATAGTATTAGGAATGAAAATAGTACATATCCATAGATATTGCAGAGAAATGATAACAAGAGAAACGAACAACTTTAAGCCAATGAACATTAAAAATTTCAGCAAAATGGATAAGTTACTAAAGAAATACAAACCACCAAAACCAACTCACGAAGAAATACAAAAGTGGATAATACCATAAAAATTGAAGAAATTGAATTAGTAGATAAATATCTTTCCAAAATGAAAACATCAGGCATAGGAAACTGCACAGGAAAGTTATTTCCAACTTCGAAAGAGCATCAAATTCAAATTCTATCAGAAACGACAAAAGAAGAAACTCTCCCCAACAAATTGCATAAGGGTAATATGCCTAGTACACCAAAATAGATAAGTCTTGGACAAAAAGGAAAGATCACAGGCCAATCTTCGTCACACATAAAAATATTAAATTCTATGCAAAAAGTTAGTATACAAATTTGGCAACGCATAAAAAAATAGTATCTCATGACTAAGTAAGATTTATCCCAGGCATGCAAAATTGCTGAAATATTAGAAAACCTAATATAATTTGCCATATTAGTAGTTAAAAGAGGGAAAAACAACTCAAAAATGCAGAAAATTTACTTGATAAAATTTCACATACATGTTCATAATTCACAAAAGCAGGAATAGAATAAAATGCTCTTAAACTTATAAAGTCTACTAACATACATTGCACGTGGGTATGTACATCTATGTAGCTGCAATTGTTAATCATCCTATGTAAACTCAAACAAATATGCATTTCTACATATACAAACACATATAAATAATTCATATGTAGGGGCTGGAGCAGTGGCTGGGTAGTTTCAGTGCTTGACTGGCATGCGTAAAGACGCAGGTTCTAACCCCAGCATCATGTATGAAATGGAGTGTTGGAGTAACAAAGGCCACAGGGAAACTGAATAATATTGATTCTCTCTCTCTTGTTCTCTTTCTCTCTGTCCCTCTCTCTTTAGAAAAAAATAATAATTCACATGCATAACAAATTATGTTCTTAGTGAAATATTAAAAATTTCAAAACCAATACAAATATATTCACCTTCACCTCAACAATTAGATGCACTGAAAAACTAGAGAGTGCAATATGACAAGAAAAAGAAAGTAATATATATTAGAAAGGTAAAAGTTGGTATCATTAGTAGTTATTATGATTGTCTTTTTAAAACACCCAAAAGAATTTCCACAGAAATTTTAAGAATTAAATTTAGCAAGTTTTCTGGATTAAAAAGTAAAAATCAATTGAATTTCTATACACCAGAAACAAATTGAAGAAAAACAA